>LZPO01035735.1:15352-29488 GCA_001675575.1 Neotoma lepida | reverse complement strand
TTTTTTTTTTCTTACTTGAATAGGTAGTTCTTTTTTTTAGATGCATTTTATTTTGTGTGTATGAATGTTTTCTCTGAACATATGCCTGTGTACCACATCCATGCCTGGTGCCTAAGGAAGTGGTGAGTATGTACGTGCTGGGAATTGAAACTGTGTCTTTTGCAAGAACAAGTGCTCTTAACCACTGAGCCAACTCTCTAGTCCAAGACTCAGGTAGTTTTTGACCCAATNTTGACTAGTATTCTCTCAAGAAGTAGAGAGAGCTGTGCATGTTGGCATATATCTTTTATCACTCAGTACACAGAGGCAAGCAGATCTCTGAGTTTTAGGATAGTCTGGTCTACATAATGAAATGGAGGATAACAGAGACAAGGAATAGAGAGATAGTCTTTATTCAAGGAAGTCAGAAGATCGCTGGCAAACATTAGAATCTAGAAGAGCCAAGAAATGATTCTTTCCTACAAGTTTCAAAGAGCACCCAGCCCTATTAAAGCTTGACTGTGCTCATCTAAGATCTACAACTAGAAGGCAACAAGTCTGTGGTGGTTTAAGCCACTGAGTTTGTAGTATCTAATTAAAGTAACCAAAGGAGTATTCCACCTGCCACTGTAACACTTACTCACTGTCCCCCAACCATCACAGGGAGAAACTTTCCCTGATCCCTCTTTCTGAGTCACTAGTACTCCAGTGAAAGCTTTGCAAATCATTTGAATAGTGAATCAGATGTTCATGTCCCTGTCCCAGCTAAAAGGAAGGCTGGGGAAAAGGGATGTGGCATTATCATGAAATTTATAAGGTATGGAATTTTCACAGATGAGGAAAAGGTTCACATGCTGGGCAAACAAAAAGAATGGTACATGTCCTATAAATTCAATGTTGAAGTTAGCAATATTAAGGGAGGCATACAAATCCATTACATTAATATCACAATTAATACTGTTTTCTATTTTTAAAGCATTTAATTAACGAATTGTTGTTGTATTGTGTGGTGACATGTGCAGACCTGTAAATTTAACCCTCCATGGATTTATTAAATCATGTCTCATATCTCACCCTAAATATTACAGCCTTTGTATTTCTAGCTACCTGTTCACAAATTTCCAAATATTTTGCTCAGGTTACAATTTCCCAGGAAGCATGTGAATAGTACCTAAGCCACAATAACCCCTAGATTGGGTGATTTTTTTTTAAAGTCTATTTGTAATTTAATTGATGAAATAAGTATAATAAGTATAAAATTGTATCTTTGGGTTTATTTGATTGGCATTTATTTGATTTTTAGAAGAAAATGCTATTTTTCCAATGGTAGTTCAAAATTTTCATTTTTTTGTTCTGTTTTGTTTGAGAGTCTCACTGTCTTAAAGAACATAATTAACCAAGTATTTTTCTGGTTGTCTTTAAAAGAGGCACTAAGTCACCATTACCATTGCTGCCAAAGATTAATAAAGATATATGAAACATCCAAGAAAATAATCCTTGTGAGAGATTTCTTCCCTTCAAAATAGTTCCCCAAGTAACATTAACTGAGNGGCTGTCTGAGGCAGTTCCACCCTCGAACATGACTAATATGTGGTAGCAGGCTTAACAATGTCTGGCTCATGATGGGTACATTGGTGAATTCAACAAAATCCATGTTACCTTCCATTGATATGGTTTTTTTATTAGTATCAAAGCTTCATTATTTCAAGATTTCTTGAAAACAAGAGGCTATATGAGGAACAGTAGATAATCTATGGTTAAGGGCGTTAACCCAAGTGAGGAAATGGAAAGTTGACAGAGAACTGTGATACAATGCAATCAGCTTCCTAAAGTAATGGGGGAGGCTTTCTGAGGATCTAGGGTAAGGGAGGAGTCACTTGAGAGGTTATTGAATGCAGGAGACTACTATCATAGCCTTCAAGAAAAGACATGATTTCAAGGAACAGAAATGGAGTAGAGTTATTCCAGGAAGCTGAAAAGGCATGAGAAAGGGGCAGATTGGAAAGCATGAATTGTGTTCAAAGAACAATAAGTGTTCATAATTAATTCTAGTTAAAAGATAGTGAGTCCTCCTGGTGTCTCAAGTACTGTGCTAATGCTGTACATGGGTTATTAACTGCTGAGAACAGGCATATAAGACAGGAACCAGTATGGTTTCCACTTCATTGGTAAGAAAACTGAGGCTGAGAGAGGTCATATATTTTACCCAAAGTCATAGAGCTTAAAGTGGTAGAGTTTATAGTTTAAATCTTATTCATACGCAAATGGGAGGAGACTGTCTGATATATTAGAAGTGACAGATCTGATATTGCTACAGTTTAAGTTACAACTTGAATATTAAACTAGGAAAAAGATAATATTGATTAAAATAGAGCTTAACTGTCAGAGGAAGAAAATTTAAGTTCATTTAGTACAGGTAGGGGTTCATTTGTGTTCTGAACAGAAAAGTGACGAATTCAAAGCACTTCTTTGGAAGAATAATCTAATTTTGCATTGGAAAGAGACACTGGTACCAATGCTAAGGTAGAAAGAATCTAGAATCAACAAACCAAAAGAAAGTTAGCTGCNACTTTGAATATTTCAAAGAAATATGTACAGAATTTATTGACCATGCAAAATTGAGAGAAGGAAATAAAAGATATATCTACATCTTAGATTTTATGACTAAGAATTATGACATGATATGGACAGTATGAGAGTAGATTTAAGGAGATTTTAAATTTGATTTTAGAATAAAGAAACATTGGTTTGATATTCTTCCAAGTAGAGACAATAGTTGAAGAGTTAGTTGAAGTTTTAGATACATTAGTATCCAAAGACAAAAGGATGAGATGGAACCTGGAAACCAGGAAGGGAAGGGGGCAGGGGGTTATGCAAAGGAGTAGTATTGTCTTCCAGTGGCTTGCTGTTGTGATAGACTGAAAGAAGGGACCCAGAAATGATTAATTCTGTCCCAGACAAATGTATTCCCATCTGCAGACTCCAAGTGTGAAATAATATACCAAAGGATCAAAGCAAAAACGCTTCACTACTTAAAGCTTTGGTTCTAACACCATGAATTCCATGAAGCCAGAACCAGGTCTATGGATGACTCTGACCTCTCTTAGCTGGATAAGTTTAGTAGCCTAGAACCATACATAGTGGAAGGCATTTTTGTTGTCTTCTGAGACTAATATTCAGGTAATCCTAGTGATTCTGATGTACAAAAGGGAGAGGACCAGAGAGCTACAGGGGGAACGAGACCCTATCCACAGGTATAGTGGTTGATAAAGTCTACATAGCAGCCTTCCCTCCTCTCATTGGGGGAATGGTGAATTGGGATATAGAATAGCTATAGCTGTTGACTAGTTGCTTTTGTACTATTATGAGAAGAAGAATTTATGGGAAAGGAAGATTTATTTTGATTCATAGTTTCAGAGGGTCTCAGTAAATTATGGCAGGGAAGGCATGGCAGAATTTGTGGCAGCAAGATTATGTGGTGGAGTTTCTTGATATCACCACAAACCAGGAAGCAGACAGTGGTTAGAATCAGAGATTGGGCAATAACCCCCAAAGTTTCACCTCTACTGACCTACTACTGTTGGTCATGCTCTAAAGGCTCCACATCTTCCCAAAATAGCACCAGTGGACCAAGCACTGAAATGCAACCATGTGCAGACATTTCAGATTTAAACCAAAGTAAGTGTCTACTGCCCTGCATTTAATAAAGAAACAGGATGGATAGAAAGGTGGGCAACAAGGAAGCTTATTTAAAGGAGGAACTTAGAAAGAGAGGTGGCTATAGGTTCTAAATTCAATGTAAAGGTGAAAATAGGAGAATCCCGATTTTAATTAGGTTTTAGATGGCTGTGATGACCTTCCGAAGGGTGCATCTAGTAGAGTAGTAGATTTAAAGCAAGTTTATAAGATTGAAGATGAAACAGGTGGCAAAGTGATTAACATAGACTACACTTTGATGACTTGAGTTGAAAGGAATTAAAAAGATATGCCAAACTTCATGGGCATATTGAAGCTGAGAAGTTTATAGTAAAGTAAAGGCAATTCTTTTAACCTGGTAGAGACATGACAGAAAGTTGGTTTNGGAGCAGAAAATAAGCATGCCTGGCATTGGGATTTGGCATAGATGGTTGTACTGACGAAGTATATTTATACACACACACACAGACTTGACTAGAAGGTTTTCCCGTAGTGTGGCATCAGGANCTTTGCTAGCCTTTTCCCGATCAGGTAGCACTGTGACCTTTGCTAACCTAAGTATATTAGTGATTTTCATTTCCATGGAGACACTTGATAAGAGGCAACTTGGGGAGGGAGGATTTATTTGACTTCATGAGAGGGTTCAACCCATCATGGCAGGGAGGTATGGCAGCATGTAGTTTCATGGTGGTGGGATTGTGAAGTGGGAAATATGGATGCAGAGAAAGAAGTTTTGGCCAGATCCAGGGTTGACTGTAACACGTAAGCCACAAACTCAATGACCCAACTTCTACTAGCTGGGTCCAAAGTCCAAAAGGTTCCACAACCTCCCAAAACAGATCCATTGACAGGGACCAAGTGGTGAAGCCTGAGCCAATGAAAGACTATTTACATCCAAATTTTAATACTAATTTTGTTTTCTCATTTTAAGAATTAGGTATTTCCCTTCTTTGCCTACTCAAAAGCCTGAAGGGGTTTGTGTCTTCAGATACTGCTGCTCAATGCACCTACCACTNGCTCAACAAATGCTAGGTGTATTTATCACTATCTAGGTTATGACAGGACAAACAACTTTAGTGATCTGCTACTTTGACACCCAAGTGTAAGGGAGGGGCAAGAAATGAAAGAATAAGAGCAAGATTTATTTTAAATGATTTATTTTATTTATTTTAATTTATTTTATAGATATAACTTCTTCCTCAGCATTAACTATATGGCTTAACTGTATTGCTAGTTTCTGGCATTGATGATGCAGTTGTACTTACATTTCCAAATTCAATAATGTTTAAGGGACTCTTAACTCTAATAGAAGATGAATTGGTGGAGTGGCTTGTGTATTTGTGTGTGTGTGTGTGTGTGTGTGTGTGTGCAGAGAGAAAGAGAAAGAGAGGGAAGGATAGAGAGAGAGTGAGTGAGGAAAGAAGGGACAGAGACAGACAGAAAGACAGACAGATACACAGAGAAAACTGAGAGATTTTATCTTTTAACTTTTACTTACAAAATAGATAGGCTCATCCCTTCTCAGCAGTCACTCATATTGGCCTAAACGTCTTAAACTACACATGGAAGATAAAATTTCANTGTCTTTTGAATTGCTGTTCTATCAATACTACCTATTACTTCTGTTCATGATGGCAAAATTGTAGCTTCACCCCTGTGATGTAGCATGACACATCACCATCCCTCCCCGCAAAGATGTGGTAGCTTCAGGGTGTTTGCAAGTTTATTGCATGAGATTTTCTACACTTTTATTTGAGCATTTGTTAAAGCATCTGGTTCTGGCATATGGTGGAATTGGTATTTCTGAAGTTTATTCTAGATGAAATTTCAACCTAGTGATCTATAGAGTGTTCCCAAACCCAATTTTAAAACACAGTGACACTCCTGAAAAAAGAAAGTTGGTGTTGTAGAAAGGCCCAGATTGAGAGCAGATCGAAGGATGTGAAAACAGGTGTGTACCATAGGTGGCTTTCCCCTGGCAGTTCCCACCTTGTATTTATTTTCTGAAGATTTATTTCCTCAAGGTATATTTCAGTCTTTGAACAAGTCTTCTAGTTTAATTTGCAATGAAAGTTAAAAAATTCTCATTGATGTCCAGTTTAGGATTGAGTCTCTATTTTGCCCCATAACTGTGAGCTGTGTTAAGATTTATCTCTTGTTTAGGTGCAGGTACTTGAGAAAGGGGGAGCTGCATTTTATTCATAGTCTCCTACCACCCCTATATGGCACAATGTATGGTATATAGTAAATACTCAACAAGTTTAATAACCACAATGGGACTAATGACTAAGAAACACCACCTAAACGCATATTAATTATTACACTTGAGGTGAAAAGAGAACCTCACAGATACTCAGTCTGTTGAATACAGGATATCATCACATCCGGGGACGTGGGTTGTGTTCCTCACTTAGTGAAGGCTATGAAGGCATGGGAGGAGGTTTGGAAGAAGGGAGGAAGCAATCGTACTATATTCTTTTGTAGCTTCGAGGAGGCCAGTCTAGTTCTCAAATGAAACCTTTGCAAACATACAAAGTTAGCCTTGTGGATTAATATATCATTCTTCCTAAATCCAATATGAACCTTCTCATCACTCACTCTACACTAAACTATACAAATAAGCAAGTCTCCTAAGAAATTAACAGGTAACATTTGTAAAGATGTAAAGACCACCATGCTTGTGCTGGATATTTTTTATGTCAACTTGATACAAGCTGAAGTCATCTCAGAGGGAACCTCATTTTAAAATATACCTCCAAGCNGGGCGGTGGTGGCGCACGCCTTTAATCCCAGCACTANGGAGGCAGAGGCAGGCNGATCTCTGTGAGTTCGAGGCCAGCCTGGGCTACAGAGTGAGTTCCAGGAAAGGCACAAAGCTACACAGAGAAACCCTGTCTCGAAAAGCAAACAAACAAACAAACAAATATACCTCCATAAGATTGGATTGTAAGCCTGTGAGAAGGTTTGTAATGCATTTTCTTAATTAATGATTGATGGGGTAAGGTCCAACACTTTATGAGTGGGGCTACCCCAGGGCTATGAGAAAAAGGGCTGAGCAAGCCATGAAGAACAAGCCAGTAAGCAGCACCTCTCCATGGCTTCTGCATCAGCTCCTGCCCTCCTTTCCTGTTTGTTTCTGTCCTGGCTTCCTTCAATGATGGACTGCAATGTGGAAGTATAAGCCAAATAAATCCTTTCCTCCTCAATTGCTTTTGGCCATGGTGTTTCATCACAGCATTAAGAACCCTAACAAAGACAGTGCTGAAAATGCTACACACCTTGGTCATAAGATGTAAAGAAATCAAGCTGGAACTGAGCCACACACTTCCTGCTGGCTAGCTTTCAAAGTGCCTAAAGGTGGTATACAAGCTGATGTGGGAGAAAAGGCACTGATTGTCTCTTATGAACTACCAAGCTACCAGGCAAGATATGCCCTATTGAGCAATAGTGACATGACTGTTATGGTTCAACCAACAATCTCGCTCAATGTGATGCTTTCTCCATGGAAAGGAACTCATGTTTGGTACTGTGAACTCAATCAAAATTGATATTAGGGAGATCGTGACCCTGTAAGGAGACTTACTACTGTTACTTAACTAAACTGACATGGTATCGAACTACCTTTTAAAATATATGGTTATATACACAGCCTCAAACACAAGAAGTCTTTGCAATGGATGATAGTACAATCAGATACCCCAAAGGTAGTATTTTGTAGCCCCTCTTCTCATCATCTGGCTCTTACATATTTTTAGGATTTTAATTTAAAAATTTTAAATTATGAATATATATGTGTGTCAGAGTGTGGATTTGTACACATGAGTACAGTGCTCAAAGAAGCTAAAACAGAGTCCTGGATCCCCTGAAGCAGAAGTTACAGGTGGTTATGAGGCTGTGAGCTACCAAAGTGCTGGGAACCAAACTCCAGTCCTCTGCAAGAGTGTTCTGTGTTTTTAACTGTTAAGCCATCTCTCCAGCCCTTTCTTACATGTTTTCGGTTCCCTCTTCTGCTGTATTCCCTGACCCTTAGAGAAAGTGATGTATTTGCCTTGCTTAGGGCTGAGCATTTAGCTGTCATTTATTCTGAACACACCGAGCAGCTAGAGGCCCTACATTCATTGCCATTCACCTGGTCATATGGATGAAGGGGCCAGTAGGAGTGGGAAGGAGAGAAAAGACGGGGCAGGAAGAGTAGTCAGAATATATTTTATACATGCACGATATTGTCAACAAACTGAATTTTTATAAAAACAAAAAGAATCAGTGGTTTAAGTTTGTTTCTTAGGAAAAAAAAGAAGATGAATAAAATAACCCACAATAAGAAAAGGAGAAAGAAAAAGGAAACAATATGAGTGAAGATCGATGAAATGGAATGCAAAGAACAGAGGAAAGCTAATAAAACTGAAGGTTGGAATACTAAAACTATTAAATCTCTAGCATGGCTGCTCAAGAAAAAAGAGAGAAATGCAAATTACCAACATTTGGAAGGAAAAGGATATGAACTCTCACCTAAAGAATAAAGCAAACAAAAAAGAAAAGTANCAAAACAGGAATTACGTGTTTTCCCATAGAGGAACCATTATTTCTAAGAAATACTGGGCATCTGCTTGCAGGATGTGTGCATACATTAATGAAAATATAACAGACAAGGCAATAAATGCATCTTTTATGTCCAAAAGTTTCCTTGTATTTATTCTCTCCAAATATATATAAAGAATATATAAAATACATAAATATTAAATATATATATATATGTGTGTGTGTGTCACAGCATTAGCAGAGGCAGTGTGTAGTGTAGTAGGTCTCTTGAATATTTCTTCTTTATACATTTACCTCTCCTTATGGTCCCTGGTAACCCTCACTCCATTCTCTTCTATGACTTTGACCATTTTACTTACTGTAGGAACTGTGCAGTATTTGTCCTTCTGTGACTGGCTCTATTCATTTAGCATAATAACATCTTGGTTCTCTCATTTTGCTACAAATGGTGGGATTACCTTCTGCTTTAAAGCCAAATCATGTTCTGTGCGTACATCCACTATGGACATAGTTTCTGTATTTTAGCTACTGGGAATAATGCTATAGTGAATGTAGATTGCAGCCATCTCTTTAAGACCCTCATTTCAATTCTTTCGAACATACACCCAGTGTCTTAGATAAGGTTTCTATTACTTTGATGAAANGCTGTGACCAGAAAGCAAGTTGGGGAAGAAAGGAATTATTTGGCTTACACCTCAACATTGCTGTTCATCATTGAAGGAAGTCAGGACAGAAANTCAAACAGGGAAGGATCCTAGGGGCCGGAGCTGATACAGAGGCCATGGAGGGGTACTGCTTACTGGCTTGTTTCCCCTTTCTTGCTCAACCTGCCTTCTTATGGAACCCAGGGCCACCAGCCCAGGGNTGGCTCCACCCACAATGGGCTNAGCCCTCCCCCATTAATCACTAAATGAGAAAATGCCCTACAGTTGGATCTCATGGAGGCATTTCTTCAACTGAGGTTCCTTATTTTCTGATGACTCTAACTTGTGTGACTCTAACTTGTGTCAAGTTAACACACAAAACCAGCCAGTACACCCAATAATAGGATTGCTAGATCATATGGAAATTCTCCTTTTAAAATAATTTACACTGTTTTCCATAGCAATGATAACATTTCACATTCCCATCCCCAATGAGCAAATTTCCTGGCTTTTTCATGTCTTCACCANTCCTTGTTGTTTTCTTACATATTAATGATAGCCAACCTAGCCAGTGTGAAGGCATATGCAGATTTACATGTACACAAGCACTGAAATTTTGATTTGAATTTCCTTGATAATTGACAATCCTTTGGGCTTTTTTTTCTTTTGCTATTGAATTTTAATAGTTTGTAGCACGAATTCTAATTGGTCTTAAAAATTAAAAACCCAGAGTCAGGTATCAGGGTGAAAGCTGAAAGATCAGAGAAGCAGAGCAGCAGCCACTGTGAAACTTCCTACCTCTAGGAATCCTCAGACTGAAGTGGGCCAAGCTCCTGTTTCTACCCGGCCTTATCACTTCCTCCCTCTGCCCAGCCATATCACTTTCTGTTTCCTTCTCCCAAGTACTGGGATCAAAGGCATGAGATCCCAAGTGCTGGGATTAAAGGTGTGTGCCACCACTGCCTGGCCTCTAGTGGCTTGCTCCGCACTCTGATCTCCAGGCAAGCTTTATTTGTTAGAGCACAAACAAAATATCACCACAAAAGTTATTTATATATTTTGGATATTAACTCCATATCTATTTCAATTCTCCTAAGAAAATTCTAGCTTCACTGCCATTCTCCATTTTAGCCTCCATTTCAGCTTCCTGAGTGAAGTGGGAAGTCTAGCCATGTGTCACCAATCATGTCTGGCTAATAGTGAAATGGACATTTGAAACAGGTTTTTGTTGTTGTTGTTGNTGGTGGTGGTGGNTGCTTTTGTTTTGGGATTTTTTTCAAAATNATAAATGGACTGGTATGTTACATGTGTAAGTGATCGGAGTGGAAAACTTACAGAGGCAAAGGAAAGGCATATAAAATCTAGAAGAGAATATATACAAAGGTAGACCTCTAAAGTTTTATCAACTGTTATCATGAAAACAGGGCAATTTATATCCAAGAATCCAGATTTGTGGACTACTGGGTAGAATCTGGGTTTTGAGGTTGATAATCCCCTGAATATTTCTTCAGCCAGATGGTTCTGCAGATGAGATGCCATCTGACCAGGCAATGTTTAGTTATATTATTTAGTTCTGTGTTTATTAAAGCTTGTTCTTTCTGGCAACACACTGTACCTTTTTAAAGCCTTTCTTGGCAAACTGCCAAGATTTGGACAGTGATTGATTTTTAAAGTATTTCACTGGGATTTCCAGAGAGCACTCCATCTTCTCCCAGCCTGTAGAGAGCCAAGGGTTGGGCTTCTCTGTTGTTTTGCCACACACTCCACCCTTTACATCAACATAGCTGCTTATGATCTTTAAGCCTATGCCTGAATTGCCGCAGCACTGAGAGGTAGTTTTGTAGTAAGGATCATCAGTAATCTTGCAGTGAGTAACTGAATTAGGGGTCCAGTCATTGACTTGACTTATCTCAGGTGAGTAGCAATAATCTATGNCTGACCATAGGTAATCATGTCAGGATTCCATTTCCAGAACATATGATTGTACTAACTTCAGAAGAGACAGGTCAATGTGATTGGTAGAAATGGGAAGTTTTGTGGTCCTATAAACCACTGAAGAGGATAGAAGATAGACAAGTCTTTTTTTCAAAGTGTATATGAGAGCATTATATAATATTACCATCCACTAGCACACCAGGATCATCAACACTGGGAGCACAGGTTAGAGTGAATGAAATGTCAGAAGATGTAGGAGTCAATGAGCATTGTCTCCAGTGCACGGATGTTTGGCCCTCAGGGTCTGTATTCTCCTGTGAACTCTGATCATGTTTTTGCTACTAAACATCAAATACTTAAATTTTTTTTGACATGTAAACTCTGTCCATTACCACCACTTTGCAACATCTACCACCAAAGATCATACATGTTTATCAGAAATATCCAGATTTAAAAAGACCTCCCTGTCATCTAACAGAAAACCCAAAAGACTTTAAGACAAAAGCAGAGAGAGTGGCTCAGGCACTGTGTGTCACTAACACCGGCTTGTTGTTATGACATTTCTTCTCCCAGAGCATCTGAGTCTTAATGGCTGGGAAGTGGCTGAAGCAAGGGTTCTGCGGTGCCCCTTCGCATTTCAGAGTGACTCCTCAGTCACAATGTTTTCTAAATGCTGGTGGCTTACACTTCCTGCAGGTCAGTCATGAAAGTAAGCCTGAAGATGTTTTTCAGGGACCATAAAAAGAAGAACAGGGGCCTTTATTTTAGATGCTGACAGTAATAGAAGAACATATAGAGAACAAGGCAGAGAAACTCTGGTAATAAAAGGATTATTTATTGCAGCAGCATCATAGAGTTATTGAACTGAGAAGAAGAGTAATGCAGGATCCGTCTCCCAAAAGTCAGTTGTTCATCACCATGCACTGTAGATTGTTTGGACATTTTGTGTAGGGAAGAAAACCGTCGTCTGACATGCAGTTAAATCTTCTAAAACTGGATTCCATTAGGGAGTGTGTCTTCACCATTGTAGACTAGAACAAGTGTAAAACAAGACTTGTGTCAGCTGGAGAGCAGCTATCATATGTCTGTAGCATGACCTGGTTATTCACTGAAGGAATCCAAGCATGGTGACTATAGGTAGAGGAACATTCCTCTAGAAAGCAAGCAATAATTCTGGGAGGGGTTTGTGTATGTGTTGTCAGCATATTAATATATGTGTCAGTTAAGCAAGTGTTCTGCTGTGGGTTGCTCTGAAATCCCTTGCATACATGTCAGAAGCCACCCTTCTGTTTTTAGAGAAGTTTGCATATGGCTTATGCTTAAGGGAATCAAAGAAAGCTCTATAGAGGTGTTATTGCTTCCACTGCATTGGTGCCTGCCTACATTACCTTTGTCCAATAATTTAAGCCATGATTTCTGAATTGCAGTAGCCATGTTTATTGGGCTACAAGTGTGTACTGAAGATTCTAACTTGTGATACCCTGTCTGGACTTGGTTTGTGAATAGCTTGGTAACTTTCTGAAGGACTATTTGTCACAAGTGTGGTAAACTTTATGTTCATTTGAATATACTCTATTGTTAGCCCCAAGTTTTATAGCCTGGGCTATCATGGGTTTGCTTGTGATGGTGATTCTTGCTGTCTTTAATGTCTTGTTACTCAAACATGCCAAGTTGTATGTATGTAGTTGTCTTATATGTGTATTTATTCTCAATCACATGCAAGTGTATTGTATTAGTCAAACATAGGTTGCTGTTTTGTGGGTCCTGAGATAATTGAGCTTGCAAGCTTCTATCTTTAACATAATAATTAAGAGCATGCATTTTGAAACCTGAGTTCCTGTGTTCACCCACAACTTTCTTTTTTATCATGTGCTTTGGTGAGCCACTCCATTTTTGCTTTCTTCATTATTTTTGTTTGTTTGCTTACTTGTTGTGAGATAGGATCTCTCTGTTATGTAACCTTACCTGTCCTGGAACTTGCTATGTAGACCAGGCTGACCTTGAATTCACAGAGATTCACCTGCCTCTGCCTCCAAAGTGCTGGGATCAAAGGCATGCACTACCATACCCAGCACTCTTCATTGTTTTAATAGCACACTAAGAATATCTGCTTTTAGGGTTTTTGTGAAGATTAAGTGAAGTAATCCACTTAACACTGAGCCTGGCACAAGTAAATTGACTTTTATTATCTCATCTGTTTACATACTGATGGTCCTGAAAGATGATGTTTAACTACATGGCTAATTCTATCTTGTCTGATTACTGAATTTATGTGAAAGAATAAGGAAATGTTCAGATTTCTAAGTGAATGCCTTCTTTTCTTCATCTATAACAAGCAAACTCGTGTCTAGGCAAAGTTGAAGACAAGGCATGGGAAGTTAATCGTGTTCTCTCACACATGCTTTGAGGGAGCTTCACAAGGTGTAAAGCTCCAACTCTGGATATTTTTCTTGGTATTCCTCCTGCATCTTACTCAGTAGCAGTAGAGCAAGGAAGTGGGAAGCAGGGCCACTTTCTGCCCTTTGATTCAACACAAGGCTCTTGACCCAGATGCATAAAGCAGTGGGTTTCATCTTCTGCAGAAGTGTCAGGAGACACTGTTCTCATAGTGAGGAAGGCTTACTAGTCAGTGCCTTCAGAGGCACTTTGTACAGAGTTATCGTACAAAGCAAGATATTGGTTTGACAAAATGTCTTGTAGGTCAGTCTCTATGAATTTTGCTTAGCAAGGCCTGGGAAATATCCCAAAAATAAATGAGGAAAAAAAAAAAAACCTTTGTATTTGAGAAATCATTTTCAGTAGAAATTGCCTTGAGTTGAATTGACTTAGGGGGTAAGTTCCCCATGTGGTAAGGGGGGAGGAATTCTCTGCAGGGTAAGGACGTGAGTTCCCTGTGTGTTCTTTTTGCCCTTTGCTCTCCAACAGTCTCTTCCTGGAACTGTCATCTCAGGAGGGAGGGGCAGGTAGAAAACCAAAGATCCAAATGGTCCCAGAAGTGAGGCTTCCAGATCCTGCAGAGTTGTGCATGTTCTCTTTGTATGTATACATCCCTGAGAAGAAAGAGTCTTCATTATAACCCATCTAGGTCATGAGTACTATTAGAATATTAACACACACACACATACACACACACACACACACCACACCACATCACACCACACACACACCACACACACACACCACACACCAAACATACACATAAACACCATACACTCCACACACCACACACACACATACTACACATACACACAAACAACACACACCATACACAGCACACTAGACACACACACACACACACACACACACGATACCACACATAGGACACACACCACCACCACCACCA
>LZPO01035732.1:27863-40581 GCA_001675575.1 Neotoma lepida | reverse complement strand
CCTAAACAGAGCTCTCTGCCTACTTCATGTGCTGGCTTCCCAGTCACCATCTTAAATTAGAATCATATATGTGTAGGTCTTCTACAAGCATATCAATCTAGACATATTTACCCAGAATGCCCAAGGATACAGAGTACAGATTCAAATATCAGCAATGTCAGTTACTTCTCTTGAGCCCTAACATGTAGCCAGGTTGAGATCTGTCAGCTCCCAATAGACACCTCTGAGTGACAAACTTATCACACACTTAGATGCACACCTCTGTGATGAACATAGCACCCACTCTGGGCAATTCTCCCTTGAAGTGTAGCAACACCACTGTTATGGCTCAGCACCAGTTTCTTTCTTAGTTGTTGGCTCACTCCTTCTTGCTTAAGATAAATTATCGAAATTGTCATACCTTCCAGAAACCTCCACATTCACACTCATCTGAGTCACCTATTAGCCCTTCATGTTCTCAGAAGCTCTTCTTCATATATATGTGTGTGTGTATATATAATACATTTTATATATGTGTATACATAGATATATAGTCTGCAAGCTTTTGATTTCTGTGTTCTTTGAATCTCACAGGAGAATCTTTGACAGGACTTTACCAAGCTCCAATTTTAGCAGCAAAGGAATTGGCAATATTTCATACCAGTCTTGTTTGCTTTCTCGCTTCTGCTGTGCTGAGCTTGCTTAAAGCTCTCAAGTCGTGGACATCGTGTTGTTATGCTTGAATTTTGTTATTTGTAGGAGTTCCTGTAAGACTAAAATTGCGAGCAACCACAAGAAGGCATGAGACCAGAAACAAAGAGAGCAGAAAAGTCCTGCAAGCATAGCATTGGCTGAAAATGGAGATCAGGTGATGAAATAGTTTGACAAAGGAGGTAAGAAGTCTCATGATAGCCAATCAGCATGGGGGGTGTGCAAAATATCCAATTTTAAAATTCATCATCAAAAGGATGGTGCTGCTTACAAGAAAATTAACATCTAATAAGCATAGAGAGAATTGGACCATTTTCTCCACACACTGATGTTCAGTTTGCTGCTTTGAAAGAGAGCAGGCACTGCTCTTCTTTTATGTTTTTGATATACATTGCTATTTCCAGAAACATGAGCTACTGACAACAGGATTCAGCTGAAAAATTATCTGTGTACAGACTGTGAGTTTCAGAAAGCAGGGGACTTTTATCTCTATGTCCCTGGCACACAACACAGGCCTGGCTTGTGTTCGTTAAATAAATGAACACCCTATGAATAGAAGACAGACATAAAGGAAGACAACCTCTGTTCCGACACTGTGTTAGAATTGCAGGCACCACTGAAGAAGACCAGAACAAGGGAGCAGAGTTCATAGCAGTGACAACCACACTTCAAGACTTGGTCCAGAGTCAGTCAGCAATGAAGAGGCTATTGATTTCTCAGATTAAAAAAATACTATGCAAGGATATCTTTATAGCAAATTAATTCCACAATATTAATTCTTGCTATTTCTTATTATCTCTTTTAAAAAAATTCCCTTTGCTCAATGTTATAAGAATGGGTAATAATTGGCAAATTCTATTAATAAGCTTATTTGGCCAAACAAAAAAACTCACAAGAATGTGAGAGAACTTTTAACAAGTATGAAATTTTAAAAGTTGAATATTTTATGTGAAAGACAAAAGAGTTGAGCTATACAAAGAAACAGAGAGTAGAATAATGAGCACCAAATTCCAGGAGAGGATGAGTTCTGGGGTTGAAGAGATTGGATAATATACACCAAACTATAGTTAGAAAAAAGGAGTAAGTTTTGGTGTTCTGTAGTACCATTGGTTGACTACAGTTTACAACAGTTGTTATAGATTTCAAAATAGCTAGAAGAAAAGTTTTAGAATGTTCCAACACAAATCAGAGATGAATAATCCAGGTGATTGGCCATGATAGTTGCCCTGACTGGATCATTCCACATCGTATGCATGTACCAAGTTATCACAATGGGCCCAAAAATANATATAATTCTTATGAACTGATGAAAATTTCAAAAATATTTTTTCTCAAAAGAGGCTGAGCGTGTCCAGAAAATGCTGTAGGTTCCTCTGAAGATGGAGAATAAACAAGCTTTGAGAAGACATGTCGCACACACAGAGGGGGTCAAGCAGTCCAATCTCTTGTCACCATAAGAGCAAAGTACCTTAGAAGAATCGCTGCAGGTGTCCTCAGGGCCACTAGAGAGCTACCACCTACATGAAAATTGTCCTTACTTGCAAAGGTTTCTTACATGCTACTCAGTAAACAAATGAGAGTCTATAGGATTTTATGCCATTATAAATTTTCTGTTATAATTTTTTCCTTTTATGAAAAGCACCACCCGATATATTGAGTTAAGATAGATGTAAGTTCAAAAGAGTTTCATATAACTCAGATTCAGAGGCTGAGGTTAAAAAATAGAAATGAGCTCAATAACCAAAAAAGTATCTGTTCAATAAATGATTATAATTAAGTAAATCAATTTGACACACTAGGAATCAAACTATTTTCACATTTTATATTGGTATGAATATTAATTATTTGATCTTTAGAACTTGGCGTTTCTCCAGTAGCCATTCAGTATTCACTTTATGCTTCTGAACATCTGGTAGAGGGTCATTTATCCATGCAAATGTTTAATTTTTTTATCACAGCATCCATCAATTTGTCATAAATGAGCACCTACCTCCAGGACAAAGTTGTCTTCCATTGTTATCCCTTAGCTCAAATGTATAATATTGAACTAAAAAATACCAAAGTTTGAGTATGAGAAGACACATTTTACAAAATTCTTAAGACAGAGAGAGAAGTGTAGATAGAAGAGATAGAATGTCCTGCAAGCTGTCCTCCACTTCGAGAAAGCTGAACTCCCTTGGGAGAGCATGAATGGTAACAAGCACTTATGCTTTCCATAGTCCTTATCTCTTGCCTTATATGGTACTATTGACTTAACCACACAAATGCAATTTTCTTTGTTTCCTGAAAGTCAGTTCCTCTTTTGTGTTTCAAGTCTAGAGTGACAAATCTTAATCTTGGCTCATTTAAATTCTCCATTCCTGAGTTTGGTTGGGTTGTTTTGTTTGTTTATTTGGTTGGTTGGTTGGTTTCTTTTGTTTTGTTTCTTGTTTTGTTATTTGTGTTTTGGGGGCCTCTAATTCTGGATGTTTTGAATCACATAGTTCTGCACCTACTGCCCTGCCCATCATCCCATCCCTCATCAGCCCACACAGACATCACTGAGACAACACTCATTCCTGTTTCATGTCTCCCTCAGGTCTTGCTTTCTGCACATTCCTCTTAATGACCCAGCTCTCCTTTCAGCCCAGCTCTCAAGAACCCTTCGCACAGATGCATAAGGCAGCAACCCATCTCTGAGATGTGCCACATCTCCAGACTCTAAGTTAGAATCATAGAAGTCAATCCCTTTCTGACATAAGCTCTGCAGATCTCTCCTGCCCTTCCTGCTCGTCAGCATAGTATCTCAGAAACAGGGGCTATATATTCCTTTCTCTACTACGCCCAACTCCATCAGCAACTTCAAACCTGGAGAACATTTTGCTATTTCCAGTTAAATCCCTCCCCCAACTTTGCTTTGAGAGTCAGAGAATCATTTTCACCAGCAAATGTTTTTGCTTCAAAGAATATCTAATAAAATCCTCTCAGTGGGGTGCAGGCTTTGAGGAACACAAAAGCCAGATACTCAGGCTCCTTCATAGTGTCTTTATCTCAGTCTCCCAAGATGAAAGACTGGGTAATATTTTTCAATTATGGTTTATCATTTTCTACAACTATCCAGTATTTCTTAACCATCTAAACCCATTTATTTTCCAGTTTGGGTTGTCATTATATAAGTAATTCCTGATTTTGTTAAGTGTGTTTTCATACTTATTGGTCTTCAACAAAATGCTTTAAACTTGTTTTTGTGTGTATGCATATATAATAGAAAGTTCATTGATTATTGACATATATAGAGAATTGCTGAGGATTTCAAAGCATTTAACTTCTATATAATTATGTTCTCAATGATAGACAAGAAAAGTACAGCAATCCATCCTGAAGGAAATTAGATTTCTGCTGTAGTCTGAGACTCACAGGATGTAATTCACAGTTCCTGCATAGTCTTCAGGTTTGCTAATTTATAATATATTCACATAATAATGGAAATGGCTTTGAGAGAGAACTGCATATGTTCATGAATTTGGAAGGTACAGTTTGAAAATCTAATTAATGGTTTCATCAATAATTACAGAATATTGTAGACTGGCTAACTCACTTCCAGATATGCAAATATCCCATCTTACACAGAAATTGAGTAGAGAATCTGCTTTAATAAGTTCACTTTTTATTTTAAAAAAAATACTTTGAAAAGAAGGCTATTTAGCAGGATATAGAACCACTAGTTAAAATCAACAAGCATGTGACTGTCATGATT
Source organism: Neotoma lepida (assembly GCA_001675575.1). Taxonomy (NCBI): domain Eukaryota; kingdom Metazoa; phylum Chordata; class Mammalia; order Rodentia; family Cricetidae; genus Neotoma; species Neotoma lepida. Next base: position 36,155 of record LZPO01035732.1, on the reverse strand, counting down.
TCTTCTCCTCCCCCCCGCCAAGTGATTTCAAGTGCTAGCCGGTTGTTAGAAATACCTGAAGCAATATTTTTAATTCCCATGCTGAGATCCACAAAATACAAAATCTGTAGGCATTCCGATTTAATTGATTTGGAGTGAAGTACTTTCAAAAACACCTGAGGTAGTTTCAAATGTGCAGCCTGCTTTGAGCACTACTGCATATTTATATTGCTTATAAACTTGGACTTCTGTAGCAGATATGCCTGTTCTTGACTCCCCAATAATTCAAGTTCTCAAAAGAATCTTCTTTGGGACAGTGGCACCTGCAATTTTCTTCCAACAAATGGGATATAGCTAGTGATGGTGTAGCTTTTCATCACCTCACCTTAGCTGGTTTAGCAACAGGAAACATCTCTCCACCTTAAAAAACCAACTAGCCCTGTTGTGACCTACTTATGAAAAGTGCCTTGTGACAGCGTATTGCAGGTGGTCTTTATCCATTGGCCAGAGAAGCCAGGGCCTCCACCATGCAGTTGCAAGGAAACAGACTCTGGCAGCTCCCATGAGAGCCTGAGAAGGCATCCTGATCTCCANAAGCAAATTGAATCCTGCTAACACCTTATTTGCAGCTCCATGAGTTCCTGAACTGGGCATCTGGCTAATCTGTGTTCAGATCTCTGACGGACAGAAACTGAGGAATAAGTGTTGTTTCACCCTTCTAAATGTATGCTAACTTGTTGCATAAGAAAAAGAAATGTGTTCTCTCCCTACCTCCCCCACATTAAAACCATCACCACCACAAGTACTGAAAGCTCTGTGATTATAACATTATAAGTTTCTACAAGATAGACATATATTTTAGGTATGGATCTACATATATTTCAAAACTGGGATGTTATACATTATCAGCACCCTGTTTGCTGCACTCAGAAGCACCTCACAGGAATTCCTACAGGTTCCCTAATACAGTTCTAACTCAATCTTTTAATGTCTAAAAAATCTTCCAGCGTGTAAATGTGAGCTGATGGATATTCAGTGTTTCCGACTCTTGGCCACTATGAATCATGTCACAACCAACGTTTTGTATCCGATCTTTGTGTGTGCTGTAAACTCTACTGGTCTCCTTGGAATGGGACTATTAGATCAAAGTGACATTGTATTTATTTGTTTATTCTCCTAGACATTACAATGTTCTTTTATTTTTAGTGCAATAGTTTTTTCTTTTTATTTTAACTTCTGAAAGTACCCTTATTGCCACAGATGGCAGTGTCTTCCTTCTTTTAGTTTTGGTCAGTTTGAGATGTAAACAGACATGAATTTAATTTCCATTTATTTGCTTATAGGCGAACCTTTTATGTTCTACATACAATTTTTTCCAAAGAGATTGCTTTTTCTAATCATTTTTTAAAAAATATTGAGTCCTGTTCTACCACCCCCACCCCAGTTTGTAAATGTGGTCTGTCTTCTAGATGTATTGCAGTCAGTTGATATTATGTTGTTACATTTAATTTTTGACTCATCTCAATTCTGTCTGTGTGATATAATGCGGTGATGCAATTTAGTCTCCTTCCTGAAGAATAGCCAGCTGGATTAACACCATATGTTGCAAAAATCACCATTTTCCCAACAAGTGAAGATATCACCTTAGCTATATGTTAAATTCTCATCCATGTGAGGGTCTATTTTCAGATTCTGAATTCTTATCCACTGATCTGAAGCCAGATTGATTCAAATACACTGAATTCCAGCACGTTCTCGGCTGGCAGAGCAAATGGCTCCTTCTCTATCCCCCTGTTTCAGAAACGGCTGACATTATCTCAGACATTCATCCCCTCATTTAAAATCTTGAAACACTCATGAGATTGGAAAAGGAGTTTGTTAGGAATTCTCAGTAACGTCATTTTCGTTCTCTGGTCCCATTTAGGGCATTCGTATTTAACATTAACTCCTTTACGCAAAAGCTTGTTACAAATTTTTGTTCTTCTTTCACTTATATTCTTTAATACCAGTTTCACCAGCTCTCTCCTGGGGACTCTCGCAGGATCCAAGGACTCACCGGAAGACAGACCTCTTGGGCTAGGAACAATTTTTTCCTGTTCTCTTTCCCCTCTGTTTCCTTGTTCTATTTAATATTTATGAGTAAGAATTCAGATCCCGGCTTAGTCAGAGTTCATCAAAGAAAAAGAACTGATAAAATAAACAGAGGGAGGAGGAAGAGGANGAGAAGTAAGAGAGATTGTAAAGCATCGGCTCACAAAATTATGAAAGCTGGAAAGACTTCCATGATCTTCCTGCAAGCCGGTAACACGAGAAAATCGGCAGCACATTTTGACATATCCGCAGCTAGAAAACAGCGGTTCCTGTTCCAGTCTACACCTGAAGGCCAGAAAAGCAGGAGTGTCATTATTAAGACAGCAATACCCCAGCTCAGCCATCAGGAGGATGGAGGCTGCATCTAACTTTCCTCTGCCTCTGTCTTTCCGTTCTTCTCAGGCTCACGGTTGTAAGATGCCCAGCAGCACTCAAGAGGGCCAGCTAGCTACCTCACCTGGTTACCAGTTNAAAGTCATTCTTTTCAATGAAATCTCCCTGAAGAGAGTCCCAGACACATCTGAGCATCCTGGACCCAGTCAAGGGCGACACACATGGCTTTCAATCATCACAGATTCCAACATTTGGAAATAATGAGGTACTGTGTGTTTCAGTACTCGTTTTCATAGGTGTTGACTTAACTCAAAGTTAGCAGCAAAGCCTTGGAGAAATTATATTTAAGAAGAGCAAATATTAAAAAAATAATAAAATAAAAGAGCATATAAAATCTTAGATTGCAATCCACTTTTCTTCATCTTTGGCAAGACTTTCATGTGGTAGGAAGTATTTCTCTACAATTCTCTCAAGTACAAATTGGGAAAATTCTTAACATTTTGCTTTTCTCTGAAACATAAATTGACCTCAAGAGTCCAGCTGGAATGACACCAGCTACAATTTGCTTTGCGAATTTCTGTGAGTGTTACTCATCAGATCAGTGGACTCACACACAAATTGATACTCCATTAGTGACTCTCTTCTCCCTATCATACCATTTGCAAATGAATAACACAGTTTTGTTCTCTTTTCAGACGGAAGGTTGTAGAGAATGAGATAAGGCTGATTGGGATAGGTGAAAAGGGATAAATAATAATTCACAAACACTCAGTTATGCTTATGAACATGTGAATATGCACCACACTGAGGGAGAAGTTTTAATTCAAATATTTCATCAGCTATAAAGTTTGGTTAAAGTTCAGTACACTTTGCTGACCATTATACCATTGAAAATACAGATCTTAATTATAGGTTTTAATCAGAACCATGTTTATGCCAGCAGCTGCCTAAATAAAATCTATGAGAATTTCACCATCTACTTTACAAGACAGCATTCAGTTGAGTGAAAAAAAGGAACAAACTTAAGACTTTGTTTTTACATATTTGACAGTTAACTCAAAGATCAATGATTCAATTTTCATTTTTAATTTTGACCCTGCTTCTCTGATTGCTTTTCTCCTAAGAGGTAGTTCTATTAGTTGCCATGAGAACAATATTTTTTATCTACATTTAAAATGCTATTACCTCCTTCCTTTACCATTCTTAGGCCTAAATGGGTTCTGGACCTANTAAAATTTCCTGGTTTAGAGAGAAGATATAGTTTAGTTTTTCAAGTGTCTCTATAAATGAGAACAGAATAAAATACAAAATTGTTGATAACAATTGAAATTATATATTTTCAAAGATTATTGTTCTTACCAACACAGATGGTTTCATACACATATACACACATGCACACACATGCACACACACAAACATGCACACACAGAACTTTAAGGAAAGAATCAAGTCCATAGTATCATAGAACCATCTCAAATTATACTAAATATATGAGCCACAACTAATTTTTTCTTTGTTTCTTAATTCAGTGAATAAAAAAATTTTCCCTGAGACTTAGGAATTGAAAAATTATTTTATGACTTTATAGTGAACTCAATCTTTGGATTTTGGTAGCAGACAGGTTGTACTCCATCTCCTTGGTCTTGGAGTGTCCAATCATAATATCTTACAAATAAAGACAAATTTTGTGCTGACTCCATTTACTCCCATCAGAATAAAACTCATTGCCTTTAATCTCAGCACTTATGAGTCAGAGGCTGGTGGATATTCTGTGAGTTCAAGGCCAGACTAGTCTACATAACCAGGAAAGCCAGGGCTGGGGCTACATAGCAAGACTTTGTCTCAAATAAGTTAATTAATTAAAACCCATGATGAACAGCTGCACGCAAATACAGTTAAGACTGAAAAGCCGTGGAGGTGGCAGGTCAGCATTGACATGGGTGGACAGAACATGAATAAGGTTTGCAGTTGCTCAGGTCAGCGATGTAGCAATGATCACCTAGGTATTTTTTGAAGATCAAAAATAGCTTTTTCTGTGTAGCTGAATGGATTTTCCTCCCTGCTGTTCCCAGAAGTTTGTGCTCTACTTCCTGTTTCCTGCCCTCAGTTCTCCAGAGCTCCCACCAATCTCAGTCATTTACGTTGAGCCTGAAAATCTGTTTACACGGAAATAGAAATGGTTGGTGTTATGTCCAGTNGTTTACATTTGCAATGTTCTTATTACAAGTGTGAAAGGCTTGTCTGACTAGAGGAAACCAGGAGAACCAAAAGAGAAGTTAACCTATGACATGGGTGAGGCCACCGTCTGAGGGCAAGGTGATAAGTTTTACATGAATTTCTTCCAGAAGGATGTGCCTTCCACACTACAGTTTTCACATCTCATCCTGCCCCTAGCTCACAACTCCCTTACAGACTTCGAACTACTTGGCCCCCACCTAAGGGAACTTTATATTCTTCAAAATTCACACTTCTGCCTGGGTTACAAAACTTAGATCAGAATGAATTCATGAAAGACGTTTGAGTCCCCGTTCAGTAGAAAGCCTATCTGACAGGTCAGCATTGTTTACTGTTCAATTAATCAAAGAAGCTAGAGTAAAGAGGGGAGTCATTTAAAAGTTTTACATGTATGCTTTGTGTATGAATTTAAAATATGCAAATGTACATCCATTATCTGCATGACATCAGCTTTTTTTATATAGAGCCAAAACCCCTGAGCCCACCACCTGAGACTCTGCTAATGAGTGTAAACATAATGTCTATGTGATTCACAGTCATTGTACAGTATTTCCATTTGTTGGTTGCTTATATTTTTACTTGATATTTCTAAATGCAAAAAAGAGTCAGGATCTTCCCCATTATCTCAAAGAAGACCATACAAAGCAATTCAATTTTCAATATGAATGTGAAGAGAATTATTTTATTTTATTTTTTAAAATAAAAATTGATTAAATTTGATTTTTAATACAATATGTTCTGATTACAGTTTCCCCTCCACCTCCCAGATCCTCCCCACTTCCCACCCACTCAAATCCACACCCTTTCTTTCTCTCTCTCATTAGAATACAAACAGGGAGAAATCTTAAAACTTAGGTTCTTGAGGCAGTCTGAAAGGAAATCCTTTTATGTCTTGTAAATTCACTAGTGTTCCACTGTTTTGTTACTTAAACCTAATATGGCAGGATTTTTGAGTGACCTTTTTCGATGAGTTTTTCCAAAGCATTTAGTTTGTATCATAGAGATACTGCTACTTTTGTTCATTTTCATCAGTTTATAGAATGCTTAGTTAATTATTAATTAGTATCAACTAATAACTAAATAATTAACTAATTTCTTAATCACAAAAAGTAGGGCACAAGAAAAAGTGTAAGTATGCGACTGTGCTAGGAAAAGAAGGTGTAGGTAGCCAGCATCAAGCATTCACAGTCACCTCCCTCTGCAGGTTGAACCATTTTGCACAGGAAAAGTAAATCACCAGCTTCACTGGAAAGGCGAATAAGCTGCAGTGGACTGAAGGAGCCTTTTCTAATTACAGTGTGACCTTGTACACCAGCATTGCTTTGATAGAACAGGAGCCAGGACCACCCTGGGAAGCACTTTTGCATTGTCTCTCTAGAGAAGAAATCAAGAAGGCACGATGCGCCACCGAGCGGTGGTGGCACACGCCTTTAATCCCAGCACTCGGGAGGCAGAGGCAGGTGGGTCTCTGTGAGTTCAAGGCCAGCCTGGGCTACTGAGTGAGTTCCAGGAAAAAGCGCCAAAGCTACACAGAGAAACCCTGTCTCGAAAAACAAAAACAAAAAATACATAAGAAGGCATGATGCATTATACCCGTTCCCAAAAGCTCATAGCAAAACCAAAGACACAAACAGTTGACATAAACCAAGGAGTCATAGAAGACCTTTGCTTTGCTGAAAGAGATTTTCACTCGCAATTTTTTATAACTTGCAACTCCATCTCCTTCACATCTCCTGAGATTCTGAGGATTGCAGGTGTCACTATTATTCACTGGAACATATTAACCTTGCCTTGAAATGCAAAACCTTCCTCTCACACGGGTAATTTTTTGTGACATTCAGATACAAAAACAAAATTCTAAAGAAAAAGAGTATACAAGAATGCCTGATGAGGTATGAATGAATTGTTCTCGCAGCAGCAGGTATCAGAGTGAGGCAAATTCTCAGTGTATATGAACAATGATTCATCTTCAGTCAAACTTTAATTATTGTGTTCAGCTTAATAATCGGAACCTGTTCCAGAAATATTGAAAACAGGTGCACATGAAGGATGGGATAAAATGTCACTTCCTGTAACATTCAACTGCATTTGCAATTGTTATATGTGCTATGCAACTTATAGGACCTCCATAGTGTAACCTGTATTTTAAAACAAATGGGTTACCCTCCATCATAAACCTTGGTCATTCTGGTTATGGAAAGGAGAAAATTTGTGCATAGTTACACTGTGAATCTCATTTTGTATTTTTTTTTATTTAACTCATCCATTGACAATTTATACATGTATACAATGCATTCTTTCTTTCTTTCTTTCTTTTATTTTTTTTGATTTTTCTAGACAGGGTTTCTCTGTGTCGCTTTGGCACCTTTCCTGGAACTCACTTGGTAGCCCAGGCTGGCCTCGAACTCAAAGAGATCCACCTGCCTTTGCCTCCTGAGTGCTGGGATTAAAGGCATGAGCCACCACTGCCTGGCTACAATGCATTCTGGCCACACACCTGTCAACCCGTTCTTATCCCATTGCCACCCTCTCTTATTGTCCTTCTTACAGGTCCCCCTCCCCATTTGATGTCTCTTGTTTTGTTTCTGTTTTTGTTTCGCGACCCACTAAATTTAACCAGGGCCACCTGCATTATCATGGACATGGAGCTTTTCCACAGGAGAATAGAGAACTCACCAGAGACTACACCACTAAAGACAATGACTCTCCCTCACCCAGCACCCATCTACAACCCTGCAAAGGAGCAGGGCCCCTTGAAAACTCAATGTTAACACCCAATCAGTATTATAGCATGTAAGGCCTACCTCTGGGTAAGACCATAGATATCTTTACTTCCCCCAGCTGCCTACATAGCATCTCCAAGCACTGTGGACATCAGCCAGCAGGGAGGAAGCCTCCAGTTCTGTTCTGTTTGATTTCTCTGTCTTGAAACCAAGTCATATGCTGTCTTTAGCAAAAAGATTTTGCCAATTAGTTCTCATAGGCAACCAAGAGCAATAGCAATACACTGAGTTGCTTTGATGGCCACGGAGTCCTTCCTAACCAACAGCTCAGAGGGAGATATTCCAAACTTGACATTGGGATTTCTGTTTCAGCATCATCTACCCATGCAACCTACTTCCACTCAAAATTTTTTATTAGCTTATATAATACTAAGTTGCCATATGGCTTCCCTTTACATCCTAAGTTTGTGTTAGCTCTTCCCACCTCTTATCCAACTCTCTTCCCCATTCTTCATTTAAACCTTGCTATATCCGGTATTACCCGCCTCTATTTTCATTTTGCATGTCTACTTTCCTCACTCCCCTTCAAGCTTTTCCCCCATATCCTATCTCCTTTCTAGATTTTGGATTCTACCAACATCCCAAGTGAAATACATAAATCTAAGCCACAAACTCTATATGAGCAAGAACATGTAGCATTTATCTGTTTGCTTTTAGATTACTTCACTCAATATGCTACTTCCCAGTTCCATACATTTTCCTACAAATTTCATAATTTTTTGGTTTTTTTTCCATTACAGTTGAATAAAATTCCATTGTGTATATATTTTGTAGTTATTGTGAATGGAGCAGGAATGAACTTCTATGTGAAAATGTCTTTGTAAAGTCCTTTGGGAATATGTCCAGTAGTAGCATCCTAAGGAAGCCCTAT
>LZPO01035732.1:5269-27838 GCA_001675575.1 Neotoma lepida | reverse complement strand
TTACACTCTCACTAACAGTGTGTAGGCATTCTCCTTCCGCCACATCCTCATCAATACTGGTCATTTGTTTTCTCAATGATAACCAATCTGACTGAGTGAGGTAGTATCTCTGCATTTCTCTGATGGGTAAGGATGTTAAACACACTTTTAAGGGTTTACTATCTGTCCTAGTTAGAGTTTCTATTGCTGTGAAGAGCTACCATGATGACCACAGCAACTCTTATAAAGGAAAACATTTAATTGGGGTGACTTACTGTTTCAAAGGTTTACTCCATTATCACCATGGTGGGACATGATGGCATGCAGGCAGACATGGTGCTGCAGAAGGAGCTGAGAATTCTACATCTTGATCTGCAGGCAACGGAAAGTGAACTGTGTACCACACTGAGTGTACCTTGAGCAAAGGAGACCTCAAAGCCTACCTCCACTTGTTGGACACACTTCCTCCAAACAGGCCACACCTATTCCAACAGAGCCACACTTCCTAATAGTACCACTCCTTTTGAGAGCCATTTTCTTTTAAACCACCACATTTCACTCCCTGACCCCCAAAGGCTTGTAGCCATATCATAATGCAAAAATGCCTTCAGTCCAACTTCGAAAGTCCTCATAGTCTATAACACTCTCAATTTTATTTAAAAGTCTAAAGTTCAAAGTTTCTTCTGAGATTCATGCAATCTCTTAACTGTAATCCTCTGTAAAATCAAAATCAAAAAGATCACATACTTTCAACATATAATGGCAAAGGATACACATTACCATTCCAAAACATAGGGAAGGGAGTATAGTGAGGAGATACTGGACCAAAGCTAGACTTAAAACCAGCTGGACAAACTCCAAATTCTAAATCTCCACATCTGATCTCTTCAGATCTCCAACTCCTTTCAGCTTTGTTGACTGCAACACATTTCTCTCTCTTGGGCTGGTTCCACTCCCTGTTAGCAGCTTTCATTGACAGGTATCCCACAATTCTGGCATCTTCAACATCTTGGGTTCTCCAAGTCAATCCAGACTTCAACTTCACAGCTTCACACAATGGCCTCTCTAGGCCTCCGTTCAGGGACACCCCTGACACATGCCTGGCCTCAGCAGCTTTCCTTAGTTTGTGGAGGAAGATTCCATAACACCTTCCTTCTATCCTTGACTCTAAAACCAGAATCACAAGGCTGAAGCTGCCAAGTTCTGCCGTTTGCTGGGACTGGAACATGGCCCCCTCATTTAATTACATCTTCACCAGCTTTCTGTTTTCCATAGTTCCTTTCACTGCCTAAGCTTGGCTGTCCTGAAACTGGATCTGTAGACCAGGCTGGCGTCAAGCTCAGAGGTCTGCCTGCCTCCCCCTCTGCTCTGGAGTGCTGGAATTAAGTCATGTACCACCACACCCAGCTCTAAGCTTTTAATTCCTTCACACAAGTTGGAAACTTAGCTGAATGGGATCTTGCCCTGAGGTCACCACTTCCTTTATTCCTTTCTTAATCTATTTATCTCCTTGAACACAGAATTTAGCTCCATTCCACTCCATTCCACTTCCTGGTGTTCCTTTCCTCCTTAAATTGTACATTTTATATTTTTTCTTTCTCAGCTTGCTCCTTTTCATTATAAATCTTCAGTAGAGTTAACACCAATAACCACACAACAGCGTGTATATTAGGCTGTTTTGAGATTTCCTCTGCCAAAAGAATTAATCTAAACCTCTTCACTTTGGCCTCAGACAGACTCTTTGGACAAGGGCAAAAAGGAGCCATATTCTTTACCAAAATATCACAAGAATGATCTCTAGGCAACATACTAAAGTTCTTCTCCTCTGAAACCTCTTGAGCCAGCCCCCACAGTTCAAATCTTCCATGTTCCTACTACTAAGGCCCATTAAGCAGTGCTTCTAACNTCCACTGGTTTTCTAATCCACAGTCCCAAGGTCAAAATTTCTCCAAACAAAAACATCATCAGGCCGGACGGTGGTGGCGCACGCCTTTAATCCCAGCACTCGGGAGGCAGAGACAGGTGGATCTCGTGAGTTCGAGGCCAGCCTGGGCTACTGAGTGAGTTCCAGGAAAGGCGCCAAAGCTATACAGAGTAACCCTGTCTCAAAAAACAAACAAAAAAAAAATATTCAGGTCTATTACAGCAATATCCCACTCCTGGTACCAATTTCTGTCCTTGTTAGGATTTTTTTTGTTGTAAAGAGACAACATGACCACAGCAACTCTTATAAAAGAAAACATTTGATTGGGGTGACTTACAGTTTCAGCAGTTTAGTTCATGATCATGACAGGACATGGTGGTATGCAGGCAGACATGGTGCTATAGAAGGAGCTAAGAGTTCTACATCTTGATCCGCAGGCAATAGGAAGTGAACTGTGTACCACACTGAGTGTAATTTAAGCAAATGAGACCTCAAAGCCCGCCCCCACTTGTTGGACACACTTCCTCCAAAAAGGCCACACCTACTCCAACAAAGCCACACCTCCTAACAGTGCCACTACCTTTGGGGGCCATTTTCTTTCAAACCACCACACTAGCCATCTATATTTCTTTGAGAAGTTTCTATCCTGATACATACTGTGCTTTTTGATTTTCTTGATTATTAGTGTTTTTTTTATTTTGTTTCTGTTTGGTTCTTTGTGTATTCTATACACTAATCCTCTATCAGATATATTGCTGAAAAGAACTTCTTCCATTTCATGGATGACCTCTTCACTCAATTGATGATGTTCTTTGATGAACAGAAGCCTTTTAGTTTCATGAGGTCCCATTTATTGAACATTGGCTTTGTTTCCTGAGCAACCAGAATCATATTCACAAAGTCCTTTATCGTTTAGTGTATTCCCTGTGTTTCCCTCTATCAATTTCAGAGTTCAGAACTTAAGTTGAGGTCCTTGATCCATTTCAAGTTGACTTTTGTGCAGGGTCAGAGTAAGAATCTAGTTTCACTCTTCTGCACGTAGCTATCCAGTTTCCCCAATAAAATTTGTTGGAAATAGTATGTTCTTTTCAGTCTGTATATTTTGGCATCTTATTCAAAAGTCAATTAATGATAGATACATGTGCTTATATCTAGATCTTCTGTCCATCAATCTATGTGTTTGTATTTGTTCTAGAACCGTGCTGTTTTGATTACTGTGGCTTTGTAATATAACTTGAAATCAAATATANTAATATTGTCCAGCAGTGTTTCTTTTGTTCAGGATGGCTTTGGCTATCCAACAGCTTTTGTTCTACCTTATGAATCTTAAGACTTTTTGTTTCTATTTCTTCAGGGAAAGGCATTGGAAATTTGGGTGGAATTCCATTTACTATGTAGATTACTTTTGGTAAGATGGTAATTTTCATAATATTGATTCTTGTGATCCATGAGTATGGGAAGTGAACTTAAAATATGAAAGTAGAGTTCAGCAAAGAGGTAGAAATACTGAAAGAAACCTAAGCTGAAATGAAGCTGGCAATGAAAATTCCAATAAGTCAGTGGCAAGCCTCACAGTAAACTAGATCATGTAGAGGTAAGCATTATCAGGACTTAAAGCCAAGGCAGAGGAATTAGACTTTTAAAACTTTATGTCTGGAATACATGAGATCTTTGAGACTTCGTGATAAGACCAAATCTAAATTTATATGACCTGTCAAACTTAACCCTAGATGTTACAAACAATTTAAACAAATACATAGCAAGTAACAAAATTGAAGCAGTAATGAAAATTGTCCAACTAAAAAGCACCTGAAGTCTGCTCTTCCATTCCTATTCATTACAATGCTTGAAGACTTAGTAAGAACAATAGGAAAAAAAGGAAATAAAAGGGATAAGTATAGTCAAAGGATCTTTATGTGCAGTTGATATGATTCTATACATAAAAGACCCTAAGTACTTTAGCAGAAACCTCTTAGAACTTATACTTTCAACAAAGTGTTAGTATACAAAATAAAGACACAACATCCTTCCTATGTACCAGTGGTAAACATTGAGAGAGCAATCATGGAGACAATCCCATTCACCATAACCTCAAAAACAATTAGGAATAAAGCTAACCAAGGAAATAAAAAAGGTCTATAATGAAAACTTTAAAACACTTAAGAACATATTGAAGAAGATCCTAGAAGATAGAAAAACTTCCCTTGACTTTGGTTCCAATGAAAAAGGATTCATCAGTGTACTAGAAATGTGACTTCAAGTTTCCCTGAAACCACATGGACTACAGAAATCACAGTAAGCAATGATATCAGAGGGACACAGAGCTCAGATTAGACAGGTCTGTAGCAGACTTTGAAGGATTAGGAAATCCTTAGCTGGTTGTTATTAAACAGTCATTTTTATCCTAGAGAAGGCCCCCTAAACTAAAGATACTGAAAGAATTCATGAATATATTTTTCGTTCCACTTATGGATGGAGCTGAGATATCTAATTTAGTTTCTAAGATANCTAATCTAGATATACAATATCTAATTAGCTTTCACAGCTCTGAAAAGGGGTTCTTTGTAGCATTCAGCAACCACATGTCACATTCCAGGCTTATTTGGGGAAGGGGGGTATTATCTAGTTTCAGTCTGGTAATTTTATCTTCCCATACTTTATATTTCCAAATGACATGTATTTTCTCCTTTTAATTAGCTCAAATCATTCCTTCACTTCATGGACAGAAACAAGGGCACAAGGTGTCCACATTTAACCAACTGTCAGAGAAAGCATCTAACCAAGTTAGGAAGAGTAGACAGTCTCAGAGGCCCTGATGGAGGTGGTTCTCTCCTGGCTCACAACATCATCAGAGAATGTGCTCTTCCTCTGTAGACTTATGAACCACACAATTCTGACCTTCTATACCCAAGGTCAAATGCTGCTGGGTCCTGGGCCTCATGGGGCAAGGCTCATCCTGGCTGTTTACTCCTCCTCTTCCTGCTCTGTCTTGTGTCTGTGTACGATAAGTTCATCTGTGATTGTGTAGGAGTGTGCACACATGCATGTAGAGGCCAGAAATGGACACTGGGTGTCTTCCTCTATCGCCCTCACCTTACTTTTTGAGGAAGAATCTCTCATTGTATCTGGAGCTCATCCATTCAATTACAATAGCTGTCCAGTGAGCTCCAGAGATTGACCTGTCCCTATATACACACACATGCCCCAGGATTACAGATACAGATTGCTGTGCTTGGATGTACTGTGAGTACTGAGGACTCATATTCAACCCTTCATGCTTGTGCTATAAGTACTTAGCAAGCAGCCCCACAGATTCATCTTAATGATGTTTCCCATATAATTTCCATTACTGCTCTTCAAGCATATTCATATAATTATAAGTCCCTGATGACCTGGACGTAATTCTTATTTTGTAGAGATTTACACTGCACTTAGTACCTCATTTGCCTTTGCTTTCTCTCTCGGGTTCTTTCTCAACCCTCTTAACAGTGTAGAACTTTATTCCTAATACTTTTGTTCCACAACAAACAATGCTATGTGAGGTATCCATTGGTTTGTGTTGTAATTTTAAATAATAATTAACAGCATGTAGAAGTGGAAAAGGAGTGAGATGAGAAGGCTCTCATGCCATAACCTCACATTCCTCCCTCTCACCTTCCATTCAAGTTTGAAAATGACAGTCCACACACAATTGGCCATTCAAGAGAACATCTATAAATATAGGCAACTAAGGAATGCTGAGAGCAAAAGAAATGGTGTCCCAGGGAAGGGCACACTAACTGGTTGGTTATCCAATACCAAATTGTCAGCCCTAAAAAATATAAACATACAAGTAACATTAAACAGACTGAGCAGGTTGTATTTATATATTAGTATGTAGTGTGGTAGTTTGAATAAGAATGGTCCCCATAGGATCATATATTTGAATGCTTAGTCATCAAGGAGTGGCACTACTTAAGAAGGATTAAGCGTTGTATCCTTGTTGGTGGAAGTGTGTCACTGGCTTTGAGATTTCAAAAGCCCAAGCCAGCCCCAATGGCTCCCTTCCTGCTGCCTACAGATCTGGATGCAGGCAGCTGTGGTTCCTAGATTAGTGCTAAGGAACTACATTTAAGTTAAGCCAGTGGATCTCAACATGTGGGTCATGACCTCTTTGGGGATGAATGACCCTTTCACAGGAGTCACCTAAGACCATAGAAAAACACATGATTTATATTATAATTCATAACAGTGACAAAATTACAGTTATGAACTAGTAACAAAAGTAATTTTATGGTTGGGGGTCACCACAACATGAGGAACTGTATTAAAGTGTTGCAGCATTAGGAAGGTTGAGAACCACTGGGTTAATCCCTGGGCTTCAAAGTGGGGTCCTCAATGACATTGGAAGTTGTCTAGAACAGCTCTTGGAATACAATTCCATGGAGGGCTGGTCAAGGGGCTGTCCAAAGAGGGAGGGCTGAGTGTAAACACACAGACACACTCAAGACAAGAATCACTGGAAGGCTTTCAGATGGGTGCAAGTCAGGACCTGACAGTTTAAATAGGTTTCTCTAAAAAGTATTCTAGGTTTGCAGTTTTCCTTTTTTTTTTTTTCTAAGCTATGAAAATGAGCAGGTGGAATGTGGTCTCCAGGAATGGTGGTGTCTCTGAGGCTTCTTGTGTTTTTTCCTTTGGGGCCTCCTAGCAGCAGAGAGGAGGGTAAGCAGAAGGCTCCCTGTAAACATTTGGACTTGAGTTGGGGCTGGTGTTGGACAAAGCCAGGGGTGAATACCTAAAGGGACACTAGCCTACTCGAGCATGTGGCTCTGGCAGGCCTTGCTCTTCTCCCCCATTCCCTCTGCCTTGCTATAAAACTCATTAGATTATATTCCTGAAGCTAGCCCCCAAGGCCTACTCCCTTATTTGGCCAATCCTTCCTCCTGAGGCTGACTACCAAGGTCTAGCTATCAAAGTATTAAAATTCAGTGATCAAAAGCCCCCTTAGACTCACCTAATTAACATGCCCAATTAAAATTAACACCACATCCTAACATGGGGTTTCCCCTTTTACCTTTATAAACTTCCATTTTCCTATGTGCCACATCTGTCTTCTCTCTATCCAAAGGTAGTCCTTTGTCCCTCTGGAACAAATACCCCTTCCCCCTCTCCCTGGTTCCTGTCCCCTTCTCCCTGTTCCTCTATCTCCTTTCTTTGTCTCTTATTCCTTCCCTCTGTCTCTCTGGGGCACGTAAATCGCCTTTGTGCTGAGAACTTGGTCTTGGGGATCCTGAGCTGATACTTTTCCTTTCAATATCCCTCCAGACAGAGGTCTTAAGGAACTATGTGTTCTCCTTCTCTCACCCCAGAACAAGACAACAGTCAAAAAACCAAAGCAGATGCCCAGAAATGGGGTGCCATAGCTATTCCTGGCACCTCAGACTATGGTGGNCTTCAAACAGGAAGGCCTGTGGCAACCCTTCTCCCCAAGTCTAGAGGTGAGGGTGGGTATAGAGGAGATGAGAACAGAGAAAAAATGGAAGAGGAAGCTGAGGGGAGCAGGCAGAGACCATGGTCTTCTCGCCCCCATCTTCCTCAGGTGTAGTAGGGAGCAGAGTTGGCAGTGGTCCATCCTGCCAGGACCCCTGGCCCTCAGAAGAAGCCATAGTGCTTCAGGTTGTTCTTGAGGATAACATCAGTGGTAGNATAAAAGGACATGAGTTTGAAAGGGAGCAGGAGGGTGGGTACATGGGAGGCTTTGGAGGGAGAAAATGGGAGGGGTAAATTATGTAATTATAATCTTAAAAATAAAATACATATATTTAAAAAGCAAAATGAGAAACTGTCAGATTTTTAAATTAAAGAGCTGACACAAAGGACTCTGGCTTCGGTACATCTGGAAAAATACAGGAAAATAGCATGCAGGTCCTATAGTCTGCTGTACATTCAGGGTGCTTACGATAATTACTTATTAAGTCAGTCTGGGAATTCAGCCAATTCCTATTGCCTAATAACCCAGACCTCTGTGTAGCTTTGATAGATGATATGTAAATGTGTTATAATTTTTTTCCCTTTTGCTTAACTCCTCAGAAGTTATGGCTTGCCCCCAACTAAACTGATGGACTTCAAAGGTTTACTATCATATTTAAGAGTCACAGATGCCACTTGTACTCAGTAATTACAAATACAAATAAAAAGACATATAACCAGTTTATGCACCTAAGGACTTACCAAAATATCACACATAAAAATCCGGACTTTTTTGTGACATTTCAATGTCAAAATAGCAGGAGTTGTAAGATCCAACCCATCACATTTGATGTCAGATGTAATGCTGTTGTTAAGTGACATTTTGTGGGAAGCTATGAACTTGGAGTGGACACAGGCCAACAGACCAAACCAACATAGTTTAATCAAAGTGCCTGAATGACTCTGTAGCTAATTAAGTGATTAAAGTGTACACTTATTAAGTTATAACCAGTTGACTAGTTGATTGCCTAAACTGTAGTTAATTCTCCATTTCCTATGCCTCCTTTCTGTTTTTTCTGTAAACGCTGTCAGATCGAGTTGTTGGTTGAAGTTCTCAGAACCTGCTTGGGTGTTGGCATCACCTCATTCATGAACTCTGGTTTGCTCAAATGAATGCTACTACGCTTCATTGGTCTCAGGACTTTTCCTTTTAGCAATTTTACTGTTATAATCAGGACACAAAGCAGAGTTCCAGAGACCCTGGGAGCACCGGAGTAACCAGGAATGTTGCCTCCTGAGCTGTGGTCCGTTTCCTTGCTTGAGGGACTGGCTAAGTTCTCACTGTGACTCTAAAGTTCCATGGAGTCATCCTTTGAACATCAAGTTTGTTTGAGCAAACATTTTGGTTCTGACTGTATTTGGAAATTGTGCAGGAATGACAGGGATGAGTCTTATAGGAGGTCTTGGGCATCTTATCTGGTCAGACAAAAACTCAACAGAGTACAGTAAGGAGTAATGTTACTAGAAGACTAGACATATCATGGGTTCACCTGGATCTAGTAGTCTAGACGTCTGCTTCCTGGGATCCCATCCAAAAACAGTGTGTGCTATGAAAGAGTACATAACCTCGGGGCAGTACCTACAGTGAAGTGTGCAATGAGAGAGCCTCAAGACCCTTCTGGGCTTTATGACAGCTGCCCTTAATTAGATAGAAGAACTAGACTGCACCAGGACCTGGAACTTCTGCAGCCAATTCACACATAATAATGCCCAGAACCTGTACTTTCTCTAATAAATTTAATAAGATTTGCTAGAAATAATTTGGAATTACAATGACCACAATGAAAATGTTTAAATTTGGATAAACTTGTTTAGCTGTGAAATACATTCGAAAAGAGGACCAAAAAGAACATAGAAAGGGTGAGTTTATTTTTCAGCTGCCACGTGGGTCTATATAAGACTACACTGTGGTAGAGAGTTATTTGTAGAAGTTTAGTCCTTCAGTAACAGGATTGGCTTCCTTCACTTAAACCTCTATGTCTTGGTCAGAACCTGACAAAATCCTCTTAGTCTGCTTAGAAAATGCTCTCTGAAGCCAGTGCATGCCCTTAATCCTAGCACTTGGGAGGCAGAGACAGGACGATATCTGTGAACTTGAGGCCAGCCTGGTCAACATCCAGGACTATATAGAAAGACCTTGTCTCGAAAAAACAACAAAAGGAAAGGAAGGAAGGAAGGAAGGAAGGAAGGAAGGAAGGAAGGAAGGAAGGAAGGAAGGAAGGAAGGAAGGAAGGAAGGAAGGAAGGAAGGAAGGAAGGAAGGAAGGAAAGATGTTCTCTGTACCACTCTTTAATTGGCCACACTCTGAATTCTCACTTAATTAAAATCACGCAGCCTAGGCTGAAAGCCAGCCTAATCTTGTTTATTTTGAGACCTAACACTAGAGACGATTACGTGTTGTTCGTTTTTGCTCTTTGCTCCTTGAGGGGCCTGCCACGCAGTGGGCCAAATAAATACATACACAGAGGCTTATTCTTACTTATAAATGCCTGCCTTAGCTTGACTTGTTTCTTGCAAGTTTTTCTTAACTTAAATTATTCCACCCACCTTTTGCCTCTGGGCTTTTTCCTTTTCTTTCTTCTGTATATCTTATTTTCACTGTTACTCCATGGCTGGCTGTGTGGCTGGCTGGGTGGCTGGGTGGCTGGCCCCTAGCATCCTCCTCTCCTTGTTCTCTTGCTTCTTCTTCTTTCTTCTCCCAGATTTCTCCTTCCATTTATTCTCTCTGCCTGCCAGCCCTGCTTATCCTTTCTCCTGCCTTGCTATTGGCCATTCAGCTCTTTATTAGACCATCAGGTGTTTTAGACAGGCACAGTAACATAGCTTCACAGAGTTAAACAAATGCAACATAAAAGAATGCAACACATTTTTTGCATCATTAAACAAATGTTTCACAGTAAAAACAAATGCAACACATCTTAAAATAATATTCTACAACAATTACATGTGTGAAGGAAGTGTTCATCTTGACTGCCACCTTCTCTGCACCTGGAGAAGGAAAATTAAATCATTGAAAGCTTTTATATTAGCGATATTGGGAACTAAGGACACCCAGTATGACCATTTGGATACTCTTAATTCAGTGTGTAAACACTGAAAGTTAAAATGTCCTGTTGATAGATGATTGTTCTCTTAATCAATATGAAATGAACTTCTTTATCTCTCCTGGCAAATTTCAGGTTGAAATATATTTTGTCAGACAACAGAACAGTAACACCTGCTTGTTTCCTGGTTCCATTTGCTGGGAACATCTTTTTATTTATTTTTACTCTAAGGTCACATGTGTCTTTGATGGTATCTTAGTTTTGTCTCCTGTTATTATGATAAAATACCCTGACAAATGTAATTTAGGGAAGAAGGGCCTCATTTTAGCTCATAATCCCATGTTAGAGTCCACCATTGGGAGAAATCAAGATGGCAGGATCTTGAAGCAGAGAGATTAATTAATTAATTAATTAATTAATTAATTAATTAACTGTCCTCACTGACATTCCCACAAGCCAGAGTAATGCAGACAATCCCTCTGTGAAACTCTTTCCAAATGATTCTAGATTGTGTCAAGTTGGCCATTAAAACTAACCATCACAGATGATGAGGCAAATTTCTCAGCAACAACTAATAGGTGGATCATTTTTTTAATACTCTGTATCTTTTGATTGTGGAATGGAGGCTATTAATCTTAATATATTACTNAAAAGTTAGTGATGCTGGCTAGTCTTATGTCAACTTGACAAAAGCTATAGTCATCTGAAAGGAGGGANCCTCTGTTGAGAAAATGCCTCCATAACATTGAACTGAAGACAAGCCTGTAGAGCATTTTCTTAATTAGTGATTGATGAGGGAGGGCCCAGGTCGTTGTGGGTGGTACTATCCCTGGGCTGGGGGTCCTGGGTTCTTTAAGAAAANAGTCTGAGCAAGCCATGAGGGGAAAGCCAGTAAGCAGCACCCCTTCACCGCCTCTGCTTCAGCTTCTGCCTCCAGGTTCCCACCCTGTTTGAGTTCCTATCCTGACTTCCTTCAGTGATGGACTACAGATATGAAAGCATAAACCAAATAAACCCTTTCCTCCTCAACTTGCTTTTAGCCATAGTGGTTCATCATAGCAATAGTAACCCTAACCAAGACTGGTGTGTATTACCTGTTGTGAAATATTATTTTAAGATGTATTACATTTGTTTTTACAGTGGAACATTTGTTTAATGATGCAAAGATGTGTTGCATTCCTTTATGTTGCATTTGTTTAACTCTGTGAAGCTTTGTTACTGCACCTGTCTAAAACACCTCATGGTCTAATAAAGAGTTGAATGGTCAATAGCAAGGCAGGAGAAAGGATTGGTAGGGATGGCAGGCAGAGAGAATAAATAGAAGGAGAAATCTTGGAAGAAGAGAGAATAAAGAGCAAAGAGGAAAAAGAGCAAAAATAACCAACAACATTTGGCATTCCAAAATGGGGCTGTAGAAAGCTGAGCAACAATTAACTGCTGTCATTTCACCAACTTTGTAGTGTTTTCCTATTCCTCATTTACTGAAATACTATTCTGGCTTGGTTTATTCTTTCCTATGGCATCATGGATATGTTTGTATTTCTCTTCAGCCTAAAGAATTCTTTCAAGAATCTTCTGCATAACTGGCTTAGTAGTTATGAATTCCTTTAACCTGTTATTATCATGAAAAGTTTATCTTTCTCACTCAAAGATTAGAGATAGTTTTACTAAGTATAGTGGTCTGGGTTGGTGGTTGTCTTTCACATCTGGAATACGGTGTTGTAAGCCCTTATAGCTTTTAAGATTTCTTTGTAAAGCCAGCTGCTGACTGGCAAGTTTGCCTTTATTTGTGATTTAGCCCTTCTTCCCCAAAGCTTTTAGTATACTTTGATCTGTATACTTAGTGTTTTGACTGTATTATGGCATGGGAAGGTCCTTTTCTGGACTTGTTTGTTGGGTGTTCAAATGCTTCCTGCTTGTGCTGGCTAATTTTATGTGAACTTGACACAAGCTATAGTCACCTGAAAGGAGAGAACCTCAATTGAGAAAATGTCTCCATAAGATTGGGCTGCAGGCATGCCTATAGGACACTTTATTAATCAGTGATTGATTTGGGAGACCCCAGTCCATTCATTGTGCATGGGGCTACCCCTAGGCTGGTGGTCCTGGGATCTATAAGAATGGAGGCTGAGCAAGGCAGTAAGCAGCACCCCTCCACCACATTCTGCTTCAGCTCTTGCCTCCAGGTTCCTGCCCTGTTTGAGTTCCTGATCACTTCTTTCAATGATGGACTATGATGTGAACAAGTGAGCCAAAGAAAACCTTTCCTTCCCAATGTGCTCTTGGTCACGGTGTTTCATCACAGCAATAGCAACATTAAGACAACATTAAGACAACATTAAGAGCTCATAAATGGATCTCTTTCTCTAGACTTAAGAAATTTTCTGCTATGATTTTACTGAAAATGTAGTCCATGCCTTTTGCATGAAATTCTTTTCCTAGCCCCATGATTTGTAGATTTGGTCTTTTTATAATGTCCCATAGATCTTAAATGTTCTATTCCTATTTTCCTAATTTATCATTGTCAGTGACTTAATGATCTAATTCCTCACCTTCTGTCCTTCCCTTGACTCATTCTATTAGTTAGGCTTTCCATGGAGATTTCTATTTGTATTACTGATTTTTTTTTTTGCAGCATTTCAGGGTCTTTTTTTCCTTCAGTATTTCTATCTCTGTTGAATTCTTCTCTCATATCTTATGCTGAAGTCTTTATTTCTTGCAGTTTCTTGTTTGCATTCTTTTGGAATTTGTCCAGAAGTCTATTGGTGCCTTCTTTGATTTCTCTGAACATACTTAGACTCACTATTTTGAATTTTTGATACTTCATCTTATTCATCCTCCAATGGGAGGCCATCAATGTAAGATCAACAAGTTTTTGGAAGAATTGTATTGTCTTGGTTTCTTATGTATCTTGAGGTTTTTTTTTTTTTTCCATTGAGATGTAATAATTTTGGGTTATATTGTTGGTTGGATTTTTTGTCCTAATTCTTTTAGTTGAAGTGTTTGCAATGTCTGAGAGAGACTAGATTGTAGTACAGTTGAGTTTTTTTCTCTTTTACTAGTAGTTAGAACACCAAGCTCAATCCCTAGTAATTCTTTCAGAGTAGAGCATTATCTTTTTTAAAAAAAAATCTCTACTAAGGGTTGGTCCACTATGCAAATATAGCAATGATCAAATGAAAAATGATCACCCATTAAATGCCAATCATTTTAGGAAGTAAAGGGACATAGACAATACTGTGTGCACTACCACATTTGATACTGTGGATATGAGTGGAGAGCTAAAATTCGATAGGGTGAAATCAGTGAGTAGAGTTGGGTGGGTAGAGAAAATGTAATCTCAAGTCTATTGCATTTTCCTTCCTGGGCTTACAGTTCTGTCACAGTCTGGCTGGTCCTTTGGAGTGAAGTCACAGATGTTTGTCACTTCTTCAATGAGTCCGGTTGTGAAGGCTAGCCCCCCTCTGTCACAAACCTTTGTGAGGTTAGAACTCAGATGTTGGTCTCATCTTCACAGGCTGGGCTGCAAATTTTATCCCCATCCCCTGGGCCATCGCTCCCCATGTTCTGTAAGCCACTTAGAATCTGAGTCTGTGTCTCCTGAGGACTCCAGACCATCAGGCTTCCTCCTTGCTAATTACCACATGGCTCTGATTTAGAGTTTCATTCCCACAGCTGAGAGGTAGTCTTGTGCCAGGATTTAGTACATAGTCCTGTATTCAACTTCCCAAGAGCTTGGAGTCTGAGGCTCCAAGCCAATGAGTCAGCAGGGGACAAGATAAAGTAGAATCCTACAGCCGTTCCAGCCAAGTCATTGCCAAGAGGAGAGGTGGCACTGGGGTCTCTTCTCCCTCTACAAGGGTCGCTGCCAATCATCTTTTGTCTGGATCCTCCTCCTTTTCTGTTCTTTAAAATGTCCACTAATAGCCAGGTATGGTGGCACACACCCTATCTCAGCATTCAGGAGGCAGAGGCAAGCAGATCTCTATGAATTAAAGGCCAATCTGGTCTACATAGTGAGCTCTAGNCCACCCAGGACTACATAGTGAGAACCTGTCTTTAAAAAATTGTCCATTACTGGGCCAGTGAGATAGCTCAGTGGGTAGACACTTGCCACCAAGCCTAATGACCTGAGTTCAATCTCCAGCATCCACTTGGTAGAAGGCAAGTACCAACTCCCACCAACTCCCTCTGGTCTCCACATACCCGTTATAGCATGAGGCTCATCCCAAATACAATGAACCAATGAATGAATAAATGAATGAATGAATAGATAGATAGATAGATAGATAGATAGATAGATAGATAGATGTAATAAAAATAAAAGTTCATTACTAAAACCACAGTGCAGATTCTGAGTCTCTCTGCATTAAGTTGCCGCTTCTGCTGTTATTGGTGTCACCTCTCACTGGGAGAGGTGAGTTCCCCAGACCAAACCAATACCTCCAGGCTGACTCTAGACTTTCTTTCCTCGTTTGCAAAGGTTTCCTAGTTGATTATGCTATTAACACTAGAAATATTTTGCTGTTACCTAACTGTTTGATAACCATTAGCCAATTTCCCCAGTTTTTTTTTTCCTTGAAATTCTAGCAGACCATGCCAGTGTGCCATCCACCATCTTCTGATCTGAAGATTTTCTTTGTATTACCAATATATGGCCATTAAAACTAGAAATAATATCATAAAAGGAAAGTAAGATATGGTTTGTGGGTTTTGGCTGGTGAAGCTGGAATCCATGTAAAATGTTTTAAAGAAGAAAGGAATTCAGAGCCTCCAGTATAAGGACCGATGTATTAGCTTTTAACTGTCAACTTGACAAGCCTAGACTCTCATGGGAAGAGAACCACAACTTAGGAATTGTCTAGATCGGGTTGCCCTGTGGACATGTCTGTGGGAGATTGTCTTAATTGTTAATTGATGTGAGAAGACACAGCTCACTGAGGACAGCACCATTCTCTAGGCAGGAGGTCCTCATCGATATACGAATAAATAAACCCAGGGCTGAAGATGGCTCAGCCATTAGAGGCTAGCTAGGCTCACAACCAAAAACACAAGAATAACAAAGCACGCTGAGCATAAGAACATGCCTGCATCCATTTCATTCTGCTCTTGACCATAGCTGTGACCTGTGACCAGATGCTTCAGGCTCCCACACTGTGACTTCTCCGCGATGATGGACAATAACCTAAAACGATGAGCTAAACTCCTTTCCTCCCTATGTTACTTTCTGTCAGCGTATTTTCTCACAGAAATAGAAGTGAAATGAAATTTTCCAGGAAGGACAAGAAGAAAGATAAAGGACAAACCCATGAAGGGATATAAAAAATTCTAGAAATGAGAGATGAGTTTGATGTGATCAAGCTGACTGAAATTAGAGGATTAAAGGGTTTTCTAGGAAATGCACACTATTACAAATGCATAAGCCCACAAAATTTAAATTTGGTTCCCTGTGTTTAAAAACAAAAATTTCTCTTGAAAGATTCACCCGCATATAATGGGAAAATTTGATTCTGTTGAAGATCTGGGGCCTTTCCCACTGTATTCGGCTTTCGGTGTTAGTATTTGAAGTCTCACCATTTTGGTTAAGTGAATGATTATTTTGCATGACTATGGGTTTATTGGATCAAGAGTTCTGAACCTTTAATGTTTTGGAAAGACTTTCAAAATCAAATTCTAGTCTAGATCTTTTGCCTTAAGGTTTCCTTTTGGTGCATTCCGGGAGGCTTTTAGGAACAATCTAACAAGACAGACCAGTTAAGCTTCTGTACTATTGATACGGAATGTTGTGCAAGCAGAAGGGAAATAAAAGATCCTTGTAGCTGCAGCTCTCTCCTTCCCAGGTATTCATTTGAGACATACATACACAAATATGTCAGCTTCCTCGGAGGCAAAGTGCTTGATCAGAGATCAGTAATACCCTGGTAGACAGAAAATTTTAAAAGTAAAAAAGAAGGCATATTTAAACACTGCAGCAGAAAAACCTCTGAGCTGCTTGTAACTCCTTTTCAAGCACTAGTCTTTCCGGGCTGATTAGACAGTACTGGCTGATCAGGCCTGAGGAAGGTCCACAGGCTGCTCTTAACTAACTGCACACTAAAGATAAACCAATCACTAGGGTTTGAATTGACCCAAAGCTAACAAATCCAGAACATAAACAGAAATGGATGTCGTTATTTATTCCTTCGTGGCCAACAAACCTAGAAGGCAAACAGCTGACAGTTGGGCCACTAACTATCCCTACCTTGGATACAAGCTGCACTCTAGGCCACACAGTAGCTCGTGGCTGACTGCAAGGCTAAACCATGTAATGTTACAGTTCAGTATTTCCCCCACAGATGGTTAGATCTTTACTCTGCACTGAAGTGTTTCATCTTCAAGGAATTCATAGAACAGACTCTGACAAATACCCAAATATCGGACTTTTGTCATTTTGGAATCATATCATGGAATAGAGTGAGAAATCCAAAAATTCTACCAGAGAGACTAGTTGTTCTTGAAGACATCACGGAGGAACAGGAATTGAATGAATACCAAGAAAATACTTTGACAGACTTCCACACCATAAGCCAGTTCTGACACTGTTGCAAGAAACAATTTGAATGAAACAACTTAAATGTGGTTCCAAACCAAATTTGATCCAAATCAGATTGCCACAATGACCCTTGTAAGGGATTGTACTACACTCCTGAGTTGGGAAAGTAATTTAATATTAAGCTAAGACTCATGGAGGACATAAGCAGACATCTGGTCTGTCCTGAGTCTTTAGACTCCCATTCTAAAAAGTCTTTTTACCCCATTCATCATGGAGAAGACAGGACAACACTAATTGTGGGAAGATGTTGCCTGGTGACTATTCTAACTTCCTTCAAAACTAGAGTCCATATCTTGTAACATAAGACCCCCCATGGGTTCCTAGAACTGTATATGTTTTAGAGATTTTAGGGTAAACTGAGGAAAAGTTTACCTCCCACATAAAGAGTTTTCTGCAGATGAACTCTCACAGTCCCACCATACTGAGACTGTTACCCCTCCTGCTTTGCCTTTGCATACACGTCTTTCACTTGTTGGGATAATGCGATAGCCGGTCTTTAGATACCCGTCCTCACTTCATTGTGACTTCCTAGCTGTAGGATGTGAGGTCAGTGGCTA
Organism: Neotoma lepida; assembly: GCA_001675575.1. Lineage (NCBI taxonomy): Eukaryota > Metazoa > Chordata > Mammalia > Rodentia > Cricetidae > Neotoma > Neotoma lepida. Next base: position 10,234 of record LZPO01035732.1, on the reverse strand, counting down.
TACAGAGAGCAGTCTGGGCAGTTACTAATACTTTTGTTGCATGAAATAAACACATTGGGTAATGAAGATACTTCATTACAAGAAACAAATAACAAGCTATTTAGCTAAAACTGAGTATCACTCATCATTTAATCATTCAGTTTTAATGGATTTGTTTTATGCTGGCCTTGGCTAGGAATCATACCTCAGATTGTTGCTATTCTCTTCCTAATCGCCCTAACAGCAGCCTCCCTGGTGCAGTGTGTTCTCAGGCTTAAATAGCTGTGTGCTGCCATCTGCTAAATGCTAAATGGTCTCTCATTGGGTAGAATGACAAGAACTTAAATATGTGGACACGAGGATGCTGTAAATTATGAATGTCTTATTGAAACTAGTTTTAATATAGTGGTTACTTAGATTGGTGTGGATGCCAAAAGTTTGGCCAAACTCTTAACTTGAGAGGATAACTGAAAGAGAAGAATGGTAATAAAATTGTGAGGAGGCATGCATTAAGACCAGACACCTGGGCTGGGCCCACCAGACCAAAGCAATAGAATTTAATTCCCATAACTGAGCTTCAGTTGGCACTGAAGGCACTGTAGACAACTACCTAATTAGCCAGGCAGTGGTGGCACACACCTTGTATCCCAGCACTTGGGAGGCAGGCACAGGTGGATCTCTGTGAGTTCGAGGCCAGCCTGGTTTACAAAGAGAGTTCCAGGCCTGAATGTTACACAGAGAAATGCCGCTGTCTCAAAAAGAAAGAATAAAAAGGGCAATTACCTAATGAAAAACAACTATCTAAGCGCTAACCAATGACTAGTAAATTAGCTATAGCCAATCAAGTTGCTGTGTGTCTTGATACTCTTTCCCCATTACATTGTTGGTTGTAGCTCTCTAAATCTGTCCTGCTCCTCTATTACCTAGTTTATTAATCATGTCTTGTTTCCCTCAAACACTGCTAAGTGTAAGTGATGAGGAATTCTCCTTTTGACACACCTATATATAGTAAATGATTTTAGAAAAATTCTTTCCGAAGGCAATGACTATAAAGCTACAAGGGTTGTTTTGTGCCTTGCATGGTATGCTGCATTCTTTGGAATGAGCTCCTAAACCAGGGAGGCTCTGGCTGGTTTTCTGGGGTTCCTAAGGGATTTATTCTCTCTGGGACTCATCTTTACATCTCTGACTGGGAAGGACACAACCTGCTTCAGAGGACTGTGCTGACGATTTATTGTGTCGAGGAGGCAGCATTAAGGCTCAGGGTGGCTTGCACAATGCTCTCCCAATCCACTGAAGACCAACACAAGGCCAAGGAAATCCAGTCTTCGAAAAGAAGCAGGCTCTAGACTGAGCAAATCTGGACACATCCTAGAGATAAATCACAGTATTGAATTTTCTCAGTTTTTCAAAGTAGAGTCATGGGAATGGAGTAAGCCATTCCTACTTCCTCCAGCGTTGTCTGTCTTCTCTTTTCTTGCACGTTACCATGGATTTTTTTTTTTTTGTACTGTAAACATTTCCTTTGCCCTGATAAAACTTTGGGGAAATTTCTTAATAAAATTATTACATCATAAAATCATCACTGGTGATTTCTTTCTTCTCATGTTTCCTCATCTGCACAAAGCTGCACAGGTAGGGTTGGAACTTCCCAGTCACAACTTCCCCATTGTGCTGGAGACCAAGGCACATTTAACTGTTCTTTGTCAAATTGAAGTCCTCTGTTACACTATTGGGGATATTAATAATGAGCTCATCAGAAATTCAACTAGTCAAACAATATTTATCAAAATCATTGTGCTATAGACAAGACAGACAAAACCTGAGGTATCAAAAGAAAATGAAAAGTTAGCCTTTTTAGACCTGATTATCTGAAGAAATTCNATGCATAATGAATGTGCTGAAGTCCAAGTGCAACATAATTAGCATCATTAATGTGAAAGGGCATGACAACGGTAGCAGTTATGCTGGCCTCTTACTCCACAGTTAAGAGGAATGCATGCTTTAAGTAGTTTTCCCTGGCAAGGCGAACGACTATCCATGCTAAAAGCCAACTGTAGGAAAGAACTTGCTGGGAGTAAATTTTCTTCTAAGTCTGCTGAATTGGTGATTCATGTCTTCCCTCTTTAGAAAACAAAATGTTATGTTTTGGTTGAAGATAAACTTCTGGTAGACTCTGTGGGGGTATAAAATATAAATAAGGGAGTATAGTGGCAAAAAAAACTTCAGCCACTCTTCCTTGCAGTTGATAAGAATATAGTTTTGATTGATCATGAATGAGAAATAAGCAAAGTCACCTTTGAGAGAAGAATCTCCAGTCACCAAAAGCTCAGGGTGGCCCAGCTAAAGGCCATAATATAGTTGAAAATTATGTATTAAATAGAATGAAATTGATTAGCTAAAACAGTATGCTTGAGTCCTCAATGCTGACAGCGCTGGGCAAGCAAGATGGCTCAATGGATAAAGGTGTTGCAGCCAAGCCTGATGACCTGAGTTCAATCCCTGGGACCCATATGGTAGAAGGAGAGAACTGACTACTACAAGCTGTCCTTGGACCCTCTGTACTCATTCTATGACATAAATGCCCCAAATAAATAAATAACTGTAATAAAGTTTGTTTTAGTTGACAGTACCTACAGAATGTTATGAGAAAAAATAGAAAATTTTAGCCATCAGGCATTCTGTTAGTAAAACTGGACCCCAAGTAGTTCATCACAGAGAAAAAGTGAGTTCCACTCATGCTGCCTAGAGGATCTTGCTTCTTATCATGGACTACAGGTAACACAAAAGATTGGCACATGGATTATTTTACAGATTTAGGTTTTGGTTTTAGTCTTTTGTGTTTGTAGAATTGAACATACCTCAGAGACTGACTGAATTAGCATTGTAAGCCTACCCAACTGAAGATCATCTCTCTGGCCATGACATATCTGCCATGATTTCTCTCCATGAGTTTCTCAAGAGCAGCAGCTGTGTGGGATCNGCCTTTCTCTTCCTGGCTTTGCCTGGGTGTTGCAGACGAGGTAACATCTCATCCTTCCAGGAGGCGTGATGACAGGCTTTTAAGATCAGGATTTGTATGAGATTAGGTGGCACACCTTCCCAGAACATCTCATCTCTTTGCACAGATAGCCATTATGTAATCTGTCATAGTTCCTGTAGGGTCCTTATATACATGTGTTACTTTTACAATGTACCCAGGACTTATGGAATTTAACCTGGGGGCCAGTGAGATAGATTGGTAGCTCTGCAGAGATGGGATGGGATCACTTGGGGAAGTACATGTCACTTAATTTTCTAGAAAGACTGGAAAAGAAATTAAGTCCATTATCATGTGATTCCAAAACCCTGTCACCACTCTACCACTTAAAATACTGACACAGGAGAGAATAAAACATCCTAGGTGGGAACAGTTCTAGAACCATTTATTCCAGTATAAAGAATATGTGTAGATCAAGTGACTTTTCAAAGTCAGTTGCGCATGAGGCTAATAGCTATCAAAATTAGTCTGTCATTGACAACAAAAGTTAAGCAGAGAAGGAAGAAAAGGAGAAAAAGATGTCTTAATTCATCTAGNAAGGGAAAGAAAGGAACATAAACCAAATGAGTAGAGGCAGGGTTAATTTCACATCCTTCTGAGAGGCTGCTCTAAAAAAAGGAGAGAGAGAGAGATCCTGTCTGAAGCAATTGTTCAAACACCCTTAGCTCTCTGCCCAGACCTATTAAAACCACAGCATGCTTGGGAAGAAATCCTGCAATTGGCAGTCTATGTGTGCATAATAAACACCTTGTGTAATTTTGATTGACTAAACTTGNGACTCTGTTTTGAAACAGCATCAAGTTATAGGCTAAGAAGGTACTTCTGTGTATTCTTGTGACATTCTGAGCTCAGGAAGTAGAGACCCTCTTTTTTTTTTTTAATAAGGGAGTCCAGCTACTGGAGCCAGATGCCGAGCTCTACTTTAGATGAACCGAACAAAATTTTGAAGCCACGTAATGTGTAGCAAGAGTGCTATATGAATATAAAGGACTATTGCTACTGAATAAAGACTGTGATGCAAATGTTGGTGGCAGAGTGAGGACTTACAGATAGATGGGTAAACACTGCAAGGGGAATACAGAATCATGAAACATGAGTAAGGACCATAAAGCAGAGTGGCATAGCCCCCTCTGCTGGCTTAAACTTTTATCTGCAACTACAGTCTTCAACAAAGGATGAAAAGCAGGACTTGAGTTGTGTGAGGAATTGAGACAGGCCAAACAAGACTCAAACCAGAAATCAAACGTTGTTCCCACTGGTGACGGTGCACACTGGGGTGCTTAGTATCCATTGTTTAGCTTTGACATTTGGGCCTATGACCAAGAATACAATCCCAGCTACAAAGACGGAAGCAAGGCAGGGAAGAGAGAGGGATTTTCAATAAACCAACCCCAAGGGATAATACTTTTTCAATCAGAAACTAGTGTTCAGGAAAGGCATTTGCTGCTGCCTGAAGAATACCCTAGGTTTTAAGACACAGACAGTAGATCAACCTGCTTGCTGTGAGACAATGGGGAAATTTGCTAATTATATAAGAGTTCAAAATGCAATAGCTGAAGTGACATAGAATTCAGATCCTTAAAACATGACAAACAAAACATTTAGTCTCTGGGCTAATGAAATCCCATCTCACCAGCCAGAGTCCTCTTCTCCTCCACCTGTGGCCCAAGGAGAAAAGGGCTCAGAAACAAGTGTTGGAGTGTGTTTGTTAACATCACTCTCTTAATCGTCCAATTCAGCACTAATACTAATTTAACACATGCTAGATCCAAGCACGTTCTGAGGCCTCCCATGTGAATTTAATGTACATGTTAATAGGGAAGGAGCCAACTGCTTGAATCAGAGTCCTCTGATAATGGCCCCACCTCTACCCCAATATTACACAGCATTGATAATAAAAAAGAAAGAGAGAGAGAGAGAGAGAGAGAGAGAGAGAGAGAGAGAGA
>LZPO01035731.1:8583-24167 GCA_001675575.1 Neotoma lepida | reverse complement strand
ATATGTGTGTGCATATATGTGAATGTGTATGTGTGTGTTACTGATAACTGAAAGGACCTTATATATGCTAGGGTCTGACAGTGATCACTGAGCTAGACACCAACCCTCAGTTTGTGAGGCAGGGTCACTCTATGTAGCCTAGGCTAGCCTGGGGTACACTATGAAACCAGGTTGGCCTTGAACTAGTGATTCTTCTGCCTTCTTTCTACTTTCATTGATTTAGCAACTTACTGAGGCACACACAGTCACGCGGCCCTGCAGGAACCAGGGAACAAAATTTGTGCAGCAGCAGAGTGGTGCTAGGCTCTGTTGACTTGAGGCCCCTGTGCAGCATCCGCTTTCCATTAACAGTGATGTGGTGCAAAACATTTTTAGAATTTGTAGTTTAGTGTTGCCTCAAGTCCTCAGCACTTCCACAGGAATGAGAGTAAACAAGCCTGGAGCTGCACCGTGCCAGATCTGTACAAAGAGCAGCGTAATCTCCGTTTATTTATCCAATGCCTGAAAATCGACTTTTGTTTTCTGCTTGGTGTTTGTTTCAGTTTGGTGGGTTAGACCCTGTTGTTGCTGGATTTTTACAGATGAAGCAGCTGGGATTCGAGGAGACTGGGTGATTGAGAAACCTCGGCAGTCTGTAAACTCCTCTGTAGAAATACATTTTGATGTTCGGAAATAGCAAAAACTGTTCAGAGCCAAGTTTGTTGATTGATGTGGTCACCAAATTATGGAATTTTGTAAACTCCTTTGTTAAACTTGCTTTTACATTAAAAGGGTGCATGCCCACAGGCTGGTTCTGCTTTCAGTCCTATAGCTACACATACTGCAGACAATTGAGGCAAATACTTTACCTAGACATTTCCCCATCTTTATGTCTCCCAGGAACTCAGCAGGCCTCCCACATAGACCAGGACCACACTAGCACGGCTGCCAGTTGAGTCAGTTTGTCTGGTCTGCACTGAACCTCCTTGGATGTAGGTTTGCATCNTGTCTTCCTCTGTGCCCCTTTAGTGTAGTTTTAATACCCTCTTTTATAACCTTGTTTGTTTTATCTTGGCTCTGAGACTAGTGTGATTTCCCACCAGTTTTTAGTGGGTGCTTAAAAGTCATGGCCTCTGCTACTCAATGGATCAGACTATGTTATGACCTCAAATCCTCCTAAAGTACCAAGAGATACAAAGAGATTGTGTTCAAGTAAGGGAAGACAGAGCACAGTGGTATAAAAGATCAAAGGGAACTGGAAGGGTTAACTTGAGATGAATTCAATACCAGGAATGACCATAGACTACTTATTTTTGAGTTGCTAGTCAATGGCTTTCCACAGATCCCCAAGCNTTATAGGCTGTTCCATTGCTCTNGATTACTCTCAAGAACTTGATGGAAAGACCCAACTACTGAAGATATAACATACTTGAGTCACAGAACATGAACAAAAGAGGTGGAAGAATAGAGAGATGGTGGAGATAGATAAATGATAGATGACAGATGGTAGATAGATGATAGATAGATAGATAGATAGATAGATAGATAGATAGATAGATAGATAGATGATAGATGACAGAAAGGTGATAGATACATAGATATAGATATATAGACAGATGATAGATAAGATAGATAGATGATGGATAGATAGACAGGTGATAGATACATAGATATAGATATGTAGGTACATAGATAGATGATAGATATAGATAGGTAGATAGATAAATGATATTTAGATACATAAATACATAGACAGAAAACAGATAATAGATAGATTTAGATATAGATGGCAAATAGATGGTAGATGATTGACAATGTGGAGATTTATTGTGAGGACTAATATGTTTATGAAGATGTAGCTTCTACAGCACACTGTCCATAAGCTGCAANCTATGTGAGACTCAGTCCACATAAAGGCCTAAGAGTTGGAGCTCTAAAGTTCAAGAGACTTAGAATTTCTCAGCTCTTGCAAAGATACAATGGCCCCCCTACCCACATCAGACACACGTACATAAATAATGACATTTGTTTACATCGATATATATGTAAGTCATCAAACATCATAATATACTGAATGGGGAGCTTAATCAAACTGTTGTATCTTAAAATGCCTGGTTTCTGACAGTTCTCAGATGATGCGATGTCTGAATCACTGGGTCTTGATTGTCTCTTGAAGCATGTTGGACAACTAACTACCTAAACTTAAAGTCACAGTAAATGAAGCTGGGGAAAGAGATTTCTGATTCCACAAGAAGCAGCTACTGTAAACATGGAGGGAAGGCTTCAGCCTAAGGTGGTTACACATTTGTCATGTCTGCATGTGGTACTGATGCTGATGGGACTCTTTGAGTTTCTTGACTACCCTATGAGAAATGGCTCCCTGATGAGACTCCCCTCNTAGGAGGTGGGCTTCCTACACCCAAGTGCTTTATGTCAGATTTTACAAAGCTGGTCTAATAAGGAATAAATGGTCACCAGTTTTTGGCTACCAGAATACCCAAGGTCCTGCTCTCTGGATGAGTTAGCAGAATACCCTATTGAGACATTGTAAAGATGAACAGAAGTCTTCCATTTAACTGCAACTTTCANTGAAACTTTTTAAGGGAAAAGAAACATTTTAGTGCTTGAAAGATTACAGGCCACCTCTACCCTCATCAAACTCACTAATTACAAGGGGAGTTCACTGAATCACAATAACAAAATTGACTGAGTGATTGTGTCTCCATTTTAGAACTCTCCTTACCTTGTTTAGGAGGGGTCCTATTGGAGACATCGCACCATTTCCTGGCTCTATGAGGCTAGTTCTCTGTCTTGCTGCCTGATGGGGTTACTCTCTTTATGTGTGTCTCATTCCTCCCTCCAGTTCTGAAAGCAAAGCTGAAGTTTACTGCATGCTGTAAATATGTAATACAAAAGCTGTGCTGGATAGCTGGGAATATTGCAGGCTTAATGATAGCTCTCCAGATGGGAGCTTTGCAGATACTAGGTGTGGCAGTGGCCTCAGTCACCATGCTGCAGTTAGACTGCTGCAGATGTATTTGAATACTTCAGTATTTTAAACAATTTGCATGCATCCAGGACTAACCCACATTTGGGACCTCTGAAGAAGCACTTCACTCGGGTCTTGTTATAGAATCACAAAGGAAGAGAGTAGAAAATGGAAACCCATCGAAGAGATCTACAGACACCCTGCTCCCCCGAGCACAAAATGATGCTGCCAGAAATCAAGCTAATTGTACTTCNCCAGGTCAGAAAACTACATAGTTAAACACAATGACCTTGAAGAGCAGAGCCCACTTTCCAAAACCGCACCTGCTGTCTGAGTCTAGAGGAATTACCAACACAGATTCCAGCAGTGTATGTGGGGTGGTGAAATTCCACTGAACACTAAACAGTTAATAAGTCAGGTTTGTGGGCATTATTGCTCCTGCTCNAGCATTATGATTTGTTATACAAAGTGTAGACTAGGAGTTACCTCTGCCACTCAAGATTTAGTATGCCCTTAGCCCCTGCATANAGGCTTAATGGTTCATATAATTTAATGTTTGCTCAAAGGTACTGATAACAACAATAAATAAGTTCTGATTATTCACATTATAAGGAAGGTTTTATATACTTGTTGAAACCTAGTTTTAAATTTTCAGAATTTAATTGTCTCTGAATACTTTCCTTTTAATTTAATTGCAATTTCCTTTTTTAGATCTGATCAACTATATTCACTGTAAATCCTGAAATTGTATAGCAAACATTACAGATTATTGAGAGACAGCCAGTTTGGTGGATGGAAAGACAGATCATAACTAGATGATACATAGATGATTGATTGATGATGAAGAATAGATGATAATTATAGATGATAGATAGATGTTAGATGATAGATAGATAGATAGATAGATAGATAGATAGATAGATAGATAGATAGACAGACAGATAGATAGATGATTGTGTTGGTTGATTTTTCTCAACTTGACACAAACCTAGGCATATCTGGGAAAAAGAAACCTTAAATTAATAAAATGTCTGGAGAAGATTNGCCTTTAGACAATCCTATGGGGCACTATATTGATTAATAATTAATGGAATCCACTATGAGTAGTAAACCCCTGGACAGGTGGTCCTGGAGTACAGAAAGCAACCTAAGCAAGCTATGGGGAATAAGCCAGTAAGCAACATTACTCCGTGGCTTCTGTTTCAGTTCCTGTCTCCAGATCNGTGCCTTGAGTTCTTGCCCTGATTACTCAGCAATGGTGTTTAACCTGAGAGTTGTAAGTTGGAATATATCCTTTCCTCCCCAGGTTGCTTTTGGTTATGGTTTTATCACAGGAATGGAAATCTTAATATAATGATAATAAGATGTGTTCTCTTCTAACTAAAGATACAGATNATTAAGTTACGTGGCCATCCCTTATGTTAATATGCATAATTAGCTTGTGAGATGGGTCTCAAAGTGAGACTGGACTTNCATGGGGCTCTGTTCTGACAGCAGGATTTGCTAAGCACCATGCAACCTGNTCTGGCNAATGCATCATGGACACTGAGCTTCCCACGGGGCAGTGCTAAAACAACTGATTTATAAGATACCACTGACCTTGGGGACTCACTCTAACTTTACATCTCTGTTAGAAAATTAATGTTCTTGTGTGTTATTGCCTTTTCTGGTGTACTGTAGACTGCTTAATGAAGAACTAGAGAGACAACTCNGTGGCCATGAGAATTTGCTGCTCTTGCAGAGGACTCAAGTTCAGTTCCCAGTAGCTTTCAGGCCACTTGCAACNGCCTACAACTCCAGGGGATCTGATGTCCTCTCCTGGCCTACAAGGTACCCAAGCAAACATGCATATACATATGCAGACACACATACACAGAATTAAAAATAAAATAAATCCTACAAGAAAGATTACCTAATGAAACATAATGATTTATATCTCAAATCTTGAATTNCAAAAATTCAACCAGAACAGATTGACACTGAGTTCATCTGAAAGTCTCTACAGATGTCTNCCATCAATAGCAGGTATGGATGCCCCCTTCAATACTGCAGATGGAGATGTTACCCCTAGANTATCTTAATTTACGAGCTATGTTCATGTCAATCTGCCAAGTTAATTTTTGCAAATTTCTGAGAAACTCAGAAACACTTACACTTGCACATCAGAGAAATTGTCACAGCTCTCCTGACTGAGAATTCTCTTCTNTGTGTGATACATCCAACCATTCCAAATTCCAATGGGCGCCAAGTAAATTTTGTGAATATNATTAATGGGAAGGCCAAGAAAATCTTATTTCAAAGACACGTTTATAAATACAATGTCAATGAAATGTTTTCCTCTCACAGATAAAGATTGTATTTGTAAAAGNTGAATGTGTGATTTCTCACTCCTTTCTTAGGATTCCTGAGTCTCATCCCATGAGTATAAAGCTGGGCCGCAAGCCCTGTGTGGACTTGTTCATTAGAGAATTGTTCAGTAGCATGGGAATACTTTAATCTCTCCTTTCATTTACAGAAGANNAAGTTGAGGGGTAAACGGTAAATCCCCAGCGATGCAGACAGTGAAGCAGGGCTGCACCTTCTGTGGTAGTGCAGGTGGCTGCTTCGCTTCTGTCATGTGAATTCAACAAGGAATGTGCACAGGGTATGAAGAGGCTCACACAAGGAAACAGAGACGGCTGAGTTCTTTGCTAACTGGAACCATGAGCATAGAAATAGAACATAAAAGGAAGAGACAGGAATGAAGAAGAAAGAAACGGAACAGGGGAATGGAGGAAGAGATGGATGGAGACAAAGCAGTAGAGAGGGAGGAAGGCGGAAGAGAAGAAAGCAAGACTGGAATAAACAGGAGCTGCCCCCCACCCCCTGCAGCCCAGTAGGTTCTTTCCCTGGAAACCAAGGGCGACATGACTAAACAAGATAGGTGGCTGTAGATGTGACAACAGCATAAAACAATGGCAAGAACAAGAGTTTTGAAATGAGAACCTGAGGGCTCTTCTTGAGCACCATGACCCTGGCTTGCACTCAGCCACATCCCATCACTGAAATGAAGGCCTGAAATAAGAGGGGTCCACACACAAGTAGCATCACCAAGAGCAGTAGGTCCCATGGTAACAGCTACCCATGGAAAAGACTCCATGAATATCAGAGCTGAAGGCTTTGCATGACAGCCAGGGTGCTCAATATGAAGGACTATTGGTGCTGCCTGAGGATTTAAAATGCACCTAACAAACAGCTTTAAGTGGGTACTAAGGAACATGCATCCCTCCAGCCTCAGAGATGCCTCTGTTTGCAATTCACAGATGTGTGGATGGATGCCTCCTGTGAGATAGATGCTGGTATCATGCCCATCAGATGAAAAACCAAAGGCACAAGTTAACATCCTCTACCTTGTGGAGCTAAGAAAGTGGGCAGCAGTATCTGAATTCTTAGCCTCGAGTGTGAGGCCAAGGACTTTGTCTACAAAGGAGGACATGAAGTAGACACGGGTATAGCAGAGAATCAGCTTAAGGAAATATAAGAACAGGTATCAAAAAAGAAAGATAAAGAGCAGTTTGAAGGAAATGCACTCAGCAAAGATGATAGGAGATGTAATCTTCTCCATGGGGCAGGTGCCTGATAAGAGATGAAAATAAATATGGGTGGTGGTGGCACATGCCTTTATCCCAGCACCTGGGAAGTAGAGGCAGGTGGATCTCAGTTTGAGGCTAGCCTGGTCTACAGAGTGAGTCCCAGAACAGCCAGGGCTACACAGAAAAATCCTGTCTCAAAAGAGTGAGAGAGGGGCAANAGAGAGAAAGAGAGAAACAGAGACAGACAGAGACAGAGAGACAGACAGAGGCAGAGAAACAGAGACAGAGAGATATGAAAATAATTATGGAAAATGTGATGAAAATAGAAGCAAAAGCTCTCAAGGTGTTGATCATCAGAGGGGACCTCATAGATTAAGTAGTGAAAANCCACACTAGACACACTGCACAAAGAACCAAGGATAGCAACAATCTCATAGAAGACAAATGTCACAATGGCTTCAGGAGAACTGTAGATGATCAACACAGGAATGGAGTTGGTTGTCACTTCTTTCCAGCAGCATGACACACCAGAAGATATAGACAAACCTTTAAACATGTGAAAATACCCTTGAGCCTGACACTGCATATCCAAATTTATTTTTTATTTTAAAATGAGTTAAATTAAATAAATTAAAACATAACATATCCTCAGGCAAAAGTATTAAGACACAAGTGGAGGAAGACCAAATGAGTGGTAGAGATTTCCAGAAAAGAAAAAAGAAGAAAAGATACGGCCAGAAGGGTGATCTNAGAAGTCAGTAAAAATGTTATATAAAAAAGTAGGACTAACAGGGAAGGGAAGAGTAACCTGCTCACAATCACCGAGAGCTCAGTGCACATCCTTCTTACTATGGACAGAGCAGGCAGCCCAGGGATACAGCAAAGTGCTGAATGCTACCTTTGGTTAACAGAAGACATAGATGTGTATGAATGAGGTTAGGGGCCAGTGAGGTGGCATGGTGGATAAAACTGCTTGTCACCAAGCCTGACAACCTACATTCAATTTCTAGGACCCACATGATGGAAGGAGAGCTCTGACTCCTGCAAGTTATCCTCTGACCTCTAAACGTGTGCTTTGGTATATGCATATACATGCATGCCCCTCACACATGCAATAAGTGAATGCATGGATGAATGAGTGAATGAACGAAACAACAAAATTTCAAAAGAAACAAGGTTAAAGAAATACATCTATTTATATTTCTTTATATATATATTTCTTTATATATATAAATAAATAAAATATATAGAAATAAGGAGATTAATATATATATATATTTTCAAATGGAGACATTAAAAGCAATGAAAATCTCAGAAATCCTTTTAAAAAATAAGTGGAGAAGATAATTCTAATATCTACATGGAAATGTAGAGAATATACAGTGGTTAAATAATATTAAGGTGTGGTGGTACACATCTCTAACCCAGCACTATGAGGAATGAGGGGAGGCTCTCATGTTTGAGACCAGTCAGCATGGAGTAACCTTCTCTCACCTATGGAGGAGACTCTGTCTGGATCCCTGTCTTGTTGTGGCTCTGCAAAAAAATCACCACTAGNNGCAGAGCACAGGTACCAGGACAGCCTTCAACTCTGTCAATCAACTCCTGATCAAAGTTCCAGCCAATCAGAGATGGAGAGAAGGCATTTGTAACAGTATTGTTGGACAATAGAAAGCCAGGTGAGGCCATGTCTTTGGATCTCATTTCACTCCATACACAAAATATTAGCACAAAGTTGGTCATAGAACACATGGTGAGAGAGAAATAACATGCCTAAGATAAAACACGGAGTTGAATGNTTTTATATTATTGACAGAGGCAGGGATTCTGAGGACAGCAAAACAAAAATNGCAAAAACTAAAACAATTTGCTTTAATTTAACCAAAATTAAAGATCTTTGGTAATCAAAAAATTCCCAGTAAGANCCAGTATAGAGAGGCTTGTGCCTATAATGCCAGCAATCAAGAGACTGGAATAGGAAGATTGCCATTCCAGGCCAGGCCTGAGCTACAAGCNCGAGGCTCTGTTGCAAAGAGAAGACCAGCCACGGAACAGGTGAGTTGGCTCAAGAGGTACAGACNCTTGCTGCCCCACCTGACAGTCTGAGTTTGGTCCCCAGGACCCACATGGTAGAAGGGAAGAACTGGCTTCCACCAGCTGTTNTGTGACTTTCACACATGCTGTTCTGTGGTGTGAATCCCACACAAATAATGTGTATAAATTTTTTAAAGAAAACTGACAAAACCAAAAACAGAAACAGAAAAGATGTTATTAAAAGATTTTACTGATGGGTGTTCCCTGGAGGGACCTACAAACATGAACACACACACACACACACACACACACACACTCATGTGCAAACAATTGCCAGAAAGCACATATCAACTTTGTACATAGTAGTCTGAGCTGGAAATAAACTAAATGTGCTCCCAATAAAGGAGATATTTTTTAATTATATTACTACTTATGTTCAAAGGATAGAATATTCTTTACCAATAAAGCACAGATAACTAAAAATATGAATGAATCTCAATATAGTTGTGCTAAATAAAAGAAGGCAGATTGAAGAGACCTGGAAGCATGTAATTTGTTTTATTAGAAATATAAGAAAAAGCAGAGATAGCCNCAGAAGTCTGACTGCTCCCTTCCCGAGGGAAGTGGGGGAGACTGACTTGAAAGGACAGGATCTCTAGGGAAATATCAACATTCAGAATGATACTAGGGGAGTCAGTTGCCAAGGTATGCACACCTGTCAAGGCTCATCAAACTAAAGACTTGGATTTCTGCATTTTATTATAACTTAATTCTACTTCAACTCAGAAAGATCAATAGACGTCAATGAACATAATTANAAGTTTCCAATTTTAGAAAAGCTACCAAAACAATAAAAATAAATTGTATAATTCTAACCTGTAATTTAAACCTCATCTACACAGTAAAAAGGTGAAAATAATAAGTGCACTAAACTAGGAACGTAGAAATAAATCATAATATAAAAATAATTACACCAAACAAATAAAACCACATTAAACTCAGCAATAGAAAGACCAAAAATTCCTAAGTGGATTTAAGAAAACATCCATCATTCTCACTCATAAAATCAAGACTGGAAGGTTAAAAAGTGCACACCATGGGGACATTGTCCCATTGACAGCAGAAGTGACAGTTTCAACATGTGACTANATATTAAGACAAAGGCATCTTTAAGGGAAATGAAACATTACAATAGAAAAAATGGGATATAAATGGTATGGACAAATGTGTGTTAAATGACAGCCCCTAGGAGTTTATAAAACAAATGCCAGACTGAAGAAATAAATCAGTGAAGAGTCAACAGCCAAGTGCCCATCAACAGGTGAATGGAAAAGAGAATGTGGCGCGTGGGCCTATCACGCAACCATTGAGAAGAAGAGAACTGTGTCATTTACAGGGAAACAGGTAGAAATGGAAGACACCCTGGTTAGTGAAATAAGCCAGACTCCAGAAGATAAGAATCACATGCTTTCTCTCATTTGCAGATAAAGGGCAGGAAAGGGTAAGAAAGATTGCTGTGATGGGAGAGGGACTAGCTGGGAAGGTGAGAGAGAATGAGTGTGGGTNACAGGCAATGCACATAAACTACCCTCGNACACGTGTGGAAACGTCTTCCTGAAACTCAACACCTTGTGAGAAGGTCAGCCCACACNACCACAGCTCAGGTGAGCATCCCTGATGGCAATGTCCTGTGCTTGGAACTGCAGNGAGTCTGGGAGAAATGAGGACCTGGCTACAGAAGAGTTGTATTGGTGCTGTCCCCGAGTCACCTGGCCATTGAGAGCATTCCTTGGATGATTCCATCTTTGTTCTTCCCCAGTCCTAAATAGTAACTGTATAAAATAAGCCAGGAAATAGGCAAACAGAAGGCGGTACACCATGTGTGAGATTGCAGCCCACTCACTCCTCATCAAAATGAGGAATGTAATCAGGGATAGGGGCTTTGCAAATACTCCAGTCAGTAAACATGGGTGATGATTTTGGGCCAAAGCCTAGCAGGACATGTGTTCCTAGACTTTCAGTGCCTAGCACTGTTTCTTATCTGTCTACAGTGAAATAAGTATAAAAATCATGTTCATACACTTTCAGAACAGTGTGTGGTTACTGAGTCAAAAGACCACAGGATCATTTTACTGAATTNCAGAAAGTGGTTTGTGATAGAATAAAAAGGTTTAGAGAAAACCTACCTCAGAAGGTGCTGGCAGCACTGTGTTTAGTTGTTTGTTACTGTTTTCTGAAGGTGAGACCNGGGGCCCTGTGGGTACCAGGCAAGCATTGAGCCCTGCGATGTACCCACAGTCCAAGAGGCATTACCTTCTAGCATAACTGGGAAAGTTATAGATATCCACTATAAATGAAGCCAAAAATGGATCCTCAATAAATATTTAAAACAATGCTGTAAAAGGATGTTTTCTGACTATAGCAGATATGACTAGAAATTAATAAAAAAGTGTGACTGAAAAACTCTCCTCCTTCTAGAATCTCAGCAACATGTATTTAGCTAAAAAGGAAATTGTGAAATACTTGGAAATGAATGGCATAAAACTCATTTTAAAATGTGTGGGAAACATCTACAATGGTATGTAAAGTAAAATTTATATGTTATAATACATTTCCATGAGACAAGAAAAATTGAAAACAAATGAGCTAATTGAGGGAAAATATGTCGAATTTATTACATTAAAATAAAGATTGATTCTAATGAAAAACACATGGGGAAAGTCAGCAACAGATAGAGTGAGAGGATATATTCACAATATCTAAAACCAACAGGGGACTGTATTTATCTAGAAAATGCGAGAAATGTCCATAAATCAGAAATTTGGAGAATACAACAGATAGTAGAGGAAGGAGATTAAAGGAGAAAGAACTTGGGCCACAGAGCAAGAAAAGATGCCTGACATCATTAGCAACAAGAATTTGAAAGATAAAACAAGATGTCCCTGCAGCCACAGGTATCAAGGGACCAGAGTGAACAGTGTGGACACACTGGGGGACATACAAAGGGTGTGACCCAGGGAAGCATGGAGACAGTATAAAGAGCCATAGACAGGACTGGGTTAAAGTTAACCATTGCCAAGGCTGGGTGGGGGCACAGGGGATGGGAAGTATGTGTCAAAGGGGACAATGTTTCTGTCAGGTTAAAGAAACAATGTGTTTAATTCTATGGTCAGCACCATGGTTACAATTAATAANGAGGAGGACATACTTCACAGTTGGTTAAGGAGAAAATTAAGTGTTCTCACCACAAAAATATGACAGCATTAGAGGTGACAGATACACTCATTTGCTAGGTTTAAATAGACCATGCTATGTGTAGTAATGTTTGTTTGCCTGTGTGTGTTTGTCTGTCTATGTGTGTGTGTATT
Source organism: Neotoma lepida (assembly GCA_001675575.1). Taxonomy (NCBI): domain Eukaryota; kingdom Metazoa; phylum Chordata; class Mammalia; order Rodentia; family Cricetidae; genus Neotoma; species Neotoma lepida. Next base: position 12,225 of record LZPO01035731.1, on the reverse strand, counting down.
CACCTGTAAGTGTGAGGGAGTGTGCATTTGTCTGTGTGTNTGAGCTTGTTTGTCAGTATGTGTGAACACGTGTGTGATTATGTATATGTGGGTGAGTTTGTTGATTATGCCATATAGTATTCCCAAAAAGCCATGCAATTATACTTTGTCAACTTACAATACAAACAAATGGAATAACTATCAATTGAAAGTGTACATATCTTTACTGGTCTTCCTTCCACCCTCTCACTATCAGTGCAGGAATTTCAGGAGCCTACTCTGAAAACCCACAGTGAGAAGAGGGCTCTCCACAAGGTGAAAGGATCCAAGAATGGGAGTGAACATGATCAAAACATATTTTATACTTACATAGGCATGTCACTGTATGCTAATGAACATTTTTGAGGTGCCTGTAGAAAACTCTTACAACGATGATGATCTACATCTGTTTGCCTGGCTCCATCTGCATTGTCTGAGCAATGGGGAAGGAAAGGGGAAGCAGAGACAAGAAGGCAATCTGTCCTTGGTACCAATTTGAACTCAAACTTTTCCTTGGCAGAGTCACTTCCTTCCCAACATTTACTTCCTTCCTGAGTTAGCAGACGAAGAGCACGTTAGGGAGGAGGGCTGGTAAAACTAATAATTTGTTTGTGCAGATATTTTTTCTACAATAGCGCACTGGGAAAACATCTCTAAAATTAAATAGCGTAACAGCAACAACAGCCCATTTATTGCTTCTGCCACTCACACATCAACCACCAACCACTACATTTACAAGGCACCGTTGCAGCCAAAAGGCAGGTGGCCCCATGCCAGGAAACTGCAGACTGGCACCCTGTGGCTACTGGCATCTGTCCCTCCAGGGAATGTGGCTGGTGTAGGTGGACATCTCATGAATCATGCCTGGTGGCTAAANCAAAAGGGACACCACTCACTACTCTAAAGGGACACAAGAGTATACCTAGAGCAACATGGTAGTCTCAGAGGTCTCCCTGGAATACTGTCAGAGATGGCCCTGGCCTCTGATCAGGAAAAAAAAGACACTAAAGCTGGATACTGCATAACCTCCTGTGAGCCTAGAAGAGTAGTATGCTTTGATCATCAAAAAGAGAGTGGAAACCAAGAGACAATGGCACCACGGCCTTCACCATCCTTTGACCCTCAAGACAGCTGGGTCATGAGGCTTCTGAACAGTGGAAGAAAGACAAGACAAGACAGTGGGAGAAATTTAGTCACAAAGATCAAAATGGGATCTCTTTCTGCCAATGTTAACGAAAATGAAAGTCAGCTGGAGGTGGAGGTTGAAGGGGTCAGACACATGATAACCTAACAACCCCAGGAATGGTCACCATCATCAAAGATTCCACCAAAGCCACAGACTTCCAGAACAGCCACTGCAGCCTCACAGGGGGTTTCTGTGAAGAAAGGCACCCCAAAACTACTGGTAGAGCCCAGACTCTCCTCTTCCATACTCANTGTAACCAGGAATTCTTCTTTCAGTGTCTGAGGAACCTGCNTCATCTCTGTCTTTGAAATGACCCCCTGTCCTCAATCTCTCTGGACATACCCAGAATTCATTGCAGCACATGTATGTTCAGGGAGTTCTNTGCATGTCCCACCTAAATTCTCCAGACAGCTGTGCTCTGTTTTTTTAAATTTTTATTCATTTATATTGACAGCCCCCACGCAGAAAATCAGTGCATGGAGTCTGTGAAGCTAACTGTGCAAACACCAAGACCCCCACCCTGGGAGTGGGGTCAGGGCCAAGAGTTCCNCTGAAATGTTCCAGACAGGGTGGGAGGGAAGGGACTCTCTGCCAGCAGACAAGTCCTGAACGGGAACTACTCCAGACTAATAACTCAGTGAGAATCTGGATGTGTCCCTGGGGGAACCCGGAAGCTGCTGGGGGCAGTGAAAGAGNGAAGGGCTTCTCCATCTGAGGAATGTACCACAGTGGTGCTGTGCACTTCATGAGAGCTGTGAGTTGCAGAGATGAGGAATTACAAAGTCATGAGGCCTGGATCAAGTCGCCCAACCTCTTTTCTAACGTCTTTCCACTAAATACAATAAAATTACCTCCCAAGAGACCACTGCTGTACATGGAGTAACATTTCAATTAATAAAAATATTTAGGGGGGACAGGCTTATCCAATGACTGTATTAATTAGTCAGTGAAGGATCCAGCTGGAATCATTTTTCCTCATCCGATGGGAAACGTTCCTAGAACGTTTTAATTTTCTTGTTGCACCAGACTGTGAAGAACCCAACAGGGTTATGTGGGCTGCTTGCAGATGTCATCTATTCATCAAAAGCAGTTGGGTTTCAGCCAGGCGCTCTGAGTACGTACTGAAGATGTGAGATCTCAGTCATGAGTGTCTTAACAGCTCACCTGTTTGCTTTTTAATCTTGATTGGACAAAGTGGCGAATCCAGGTCCTTGATGGTTGCTATAGGACCATCAGGCTCCATCTCAGCCACTCACTGTTACTCTGTGACTGTTACATTTCCTCTGATTATTCCTTTCCCTTCTTAGGATCCTTCATTTACTTCATTCCCCTTTCCTGTTCATCAACTCATTTCCTTTTATTTTTGTTTCCTATATTAAGCCTAGAGGCTTAATATCTAAAGCATACACAGAAGTAAAAAATCTGGACATCAAGAAAGCAAATAACACAATTGAAAATTTGGGTTCATAGCTCAACCATTCTCAAAAGATGAAACACAAATGCCTGAGGAGCACTTNAAGTGTTCAAATCCTTAGTCATCAGAGAAAATGCAAATCAAAACTACTCTGAGATTTCATCTTACACCAATCAGAGTGGCCAAAATCAATAAAACAAATGACAATTCATGCTAGCAAGGATGTGGGGTAATAGGAACACTCATCCATTGTGGGTGGGATGGCAAACTTATACAGNGACTATGGAAATCAGTGTGGCAGTTCTTTGGGAAGNTGAGAATAGATCTACCTCAAGATACAGTTATCCCACTCTTGGACATATACCCAAAGGACTCCACATAATACTACAGAGACACTTGCTCAGCCATATTCATTGCTACTCTACACAAAATAGTCAGAAATTGGAAACAGTCTAGATGTCCATCAATAGGTGAATGGATAAGGAAAATGTGGTGTGTTTGCACCATTAGATATTATTCATCTGTTAAAAAGCTAAATNATGAAATGTATGTGTAAATATTCAGAACTAGAAAACATCATCCTGAATGAGGTAATCCAGACCCAAAAAGACGAATTCGGTATGTATTTGCTTATATTTGGATGTTAGTCAAGTTTTCCTTAAGCCCTATACCATCTGTATAGCCACAGTGGCTAGTTATAGGGTAAGGGACTAGGCAGGGAGGAATGAGCCTCCCTAGGAAGGAGAAGTAGAATATATAGTTACAGACAGATAGGGTGAGATGGGGGGACTGGAACAGGAGGATCAGCTGGGGAAGAAGAGGGAAGAGGGCGTACAAGGAAGGCAATCTGGGGAGGGGGAGCTAAACCTAAGGGCTATTTGAGGGGTTATAGGGAAACCTAATACAGTAAAAAGCTTCTTAAAATATATACATACATGAAAGAAATTTAAATGGAATCACCAAATAATGGGGGAGATAAGGCCCCAGTTAGACATCTCTAGCCCCCACATGAAACCTCCAGTGC
>LZPO01035729.1:24304-40705 GCA_001675575.1 Neotoma lepida | reverse complement strand
TGTATACATTTTTAATACATACATATGTATTAAATTAGTATGTATGTATGAAGGATGTGTCTCTTTCAAATCTCCAGGAAGCATCTGCTGCCATAAACTCATCTACTGAAAACCACACTTTTGATTTGCTTTCCGTGCTTTGTCCTCACAGGCCATCACTCACTCAGTCAGCCCTCACTCCATGGCCTGTAAGGTCTTGTGTCTCCCCTGCACCTCGGCTGCTCCTGGATGGCACCGAGCAACACAGACTTAGGAGGCAGCCTTAGTGAGGGTTTTGATTGCTGCAACAAAACACCAAGACCAAAGAGCAAGTTGGGGAGGAAAGGGTTTATTTGACTTACACTTCTAGATCATAGTCCATCATTGGAGGAAGTCAGCACAGGAACTCAAACAGGACAGGAACCTGGAGGCAGGGGCTGATGCAGAGGCCATGGAGGGGAGTTTCTTACTGGTTTGCTTCCTCTGGCTTGTTCAGCCTGCTTTCTTATAGAACCGGGGACCACCAGCCAGGGATGGCCCCACCCACCATGGTGTGGGCCCTCACCCATTGATCACTAATTGAGAAAATGCCTTGCAGCTGGATCTCAGGAGGCATTTCCTCAACTGAGGCTCCTTCCTCTCTGATGACTCTAGCTTGTGTCAAGTTGACACACAAAACCAGCCAGTACAAAGGCTAAACTCCGATTTCATCAGCGATGCAGGCGTTCCCATACCGGCATCTGCTTCCTGTAGAGGCTTTCTGGGAAGCAATACACAGGTCTGTCAGCTGTCTAATTCCATTACTTTATGCGAGGAATCACACATGCACCCTTAAGGTTTAGGGTTACCACAGTCAAAATGATAGAGTAATATCTTCGGGGTCTGGTGACACTTGCATATTCCCTGATTGGGGGCTCAGTTATATCCTCATTGAATCTGGTTCCATTTCCTTGTTGTTGTGAAAGGCGTGACAATAAGCAATGTTGTACAAGAGTCTCTGTATTAGGATACTTAGGAGTGCTGTAGAATTCTTTGAAGGAACGGTGATAATAATACTGTTATTGTAAAACGCTGACTATTCCTAGCTAGCATCAATACTTCCTCTGCATTCACGCTTTTTATACAACTGTGATTGTAGTAAATACTTTCCAAACAATTAGCTGGTATCCAACCAGTCGCTATTCATTGCTACTGATTAAAATGTCCTCTAAGGCTACCCTCATCGGTAGGCAGGATCTTCATAAATCTTCACACTTCATCCTCCAAAATCTTTCCCTGAAACCACCAGGTCCTTTCACCTTTGGGAAAACCTCATGTGAGTTTTTTTAATGGCATCCTTTACCTGAACTGAGGGCTCCTCCATAAGCACCAGCCATCTGCATTAGCACTGGACACATAATTTTCAGATTGGACTGGCTGAACAGAACAGGGACGCATTTCTTCTCGACACAGTTTACCATGAATGTTATTGGTTACTCGAACATGTTCTTTCCCATAAATAGTGACTTAGAAGTGCTTCCACTTCTTTCCCATAAATAGTGACTTAGAAGGGGACCTAGAAGTGCTTCCACACTTAAGATACGCCTCTTCAGTTGGGTGGGCAGGTCCTCTCATTCCAGGCAGCCAGCAGGAAGAGCAAAGCAGTGTGGATTATTCCATGGGTGGTGTTTATTTTTGACATGCCAGACTTGGATATGAAGCATACCTCTTCTACTCACACCCGCCCCCACACACACACTTAATGTAGAGGAAGGGAATACCATGGTAAGCTGTATGCTTTCAGGGAGGCAGAAGACACTGGTGCCAATCCATTTCATCTCTGACTCACTCTAAGCGTTGAATTTTTAAAAGTCAAGAGTAGTCTTTCAAAATCAGCCTGTTCTGTTATCCATTTTTGTGTATGTATGTATGTATTTTTGCATGTGTGCATATGTGTTTATGTTCATGTATGTGCAGGCCAGAGAACAACCACAGGTGTCATCTCCCAGTACCCATACACCTTGATATTTGAGGCAGGGTCTCTACCATTGGCTTGAGGCTCACCCAGAATGCTGGACTAGGTGGTCAGTGAGCTCCAGGAGTCCTCCCAGCTTTATCTACCTCCTTGGTGCTGAGATTCCAAGGCCAAGCCATAGCTTCTGGTTCTGTTATGTGAGTTCTAGGGTCAAGTGCCGGTCTGCTAATTGCAAGGCCATCACTTCATTAACTGAGCTAACTGCCAGCCTCACTCCATTTTCCTTATAAATATAATTAATTCATCTGCTTTGGCTGAATAATGTGATCATGAATAAGACAGTACTAGCACTGTGAAAGACAAATATCAGCTTATCTTTCAATTTTTTGACTATGAAATATGTTTTGTTTTTGGTTTAGTTTTTGTGTGTTTTACTTGCATATATGTATGTGCTACATGTGTACGCCTGGAGTCCATGGAGGTAGCAGACAGAACCAAACCCTCTGGAACTTCACTTCCAGGTAGTTACAAGCTTCCTGGGGTTGGTGCTGAAAGCTGAACCTGGGTCCTCTGCAAGGACAGCAATTGCTCTTACCTGTTGAGTCATCTCTCCGGCCCCAATGAAATAGATTTTAAATAATAAACTCTTGGTGAAATTGAATATTGCCTCTGCTCGAGTACTACCGAGTTGCATAAACCTGGTTAATAGAATTTCTCTCTGAGCACTGCTTCTAATATTTATACAGAGACATTACCAATGCCTTACCTTGTCCAGGTGGAGTAAGGCTTGAATGGAAGAAGACAAGCATATTGGAGAACAGCTAGTGATAGAAGATGAAATCTTAATAAATGGTCAGGTATAAAGTAAGAAAATGATGAAGTTTTTTATTTTTGTTTAATTGTTTTGTTGTTACTGTTGCTTTTAGCTGCTTATTTAAGCTTGATACTGAAAGCCAATCGTCACTGCTCACATCTATCTTATTTTCTGAATGCTGTCACCAAAATCTACATGAATCATTTTTAATAACTGCCCCTATTCCACATGATGAAAAACTAATAAAGTAAGAAGCAGCTGGCTTAAATAAGTTATAAAAGCTGACTTAAATATGTTACAGAAAGATAGAAAACGCACACAGTTGCAAATAGTACCCATTGCACTCCGTGCACTGCTCCATTTCAAGTGAACCATTTCCTTTTAAAGAGGGGATGGCTAAGAAAGATTTTTGTTATTTTAATATCTTGCTTTTGTTTTGTTTTACGTTGCTAGATTTTTTACCTTAAACAATATGTACATTTGATCTCCAAATACTCGAAACAGAGGATTTGTCAAGGTGACCCTGGTCTGTTATTGTCCCTGAGGCCTGAGAGACCCAGCTGGAAATGAGACCAGCTGCTCTGAGGCCCTTGTTTAGGCCACTTAAAGCACGCTGTTGCTTTATCCTCTTCTAAGTACAGAAATTTCAAGATCCCGTGGAATGGGATGCAACCCATCTACTTTATATTTGGATACCACTTTTACTGAAGATAGATACAGGGGTGGGGTAGGATGAAGAGAAGGATGGAGTAAGAGCTGTTGATGCCAGGTCAAGGGTATCCATATTTTTAGAGCACCTTTCACATCTGAGAATATGCCCAGGGTACCTCGGGAGTTTTGGTCATATCAACCCCTCAGAAGTAAAGCAACTTAAAAGAAAGCTAAAAGGCATTTCCCTTGAGGAAGAAAAGGAGAACCTGCTTGAGAATTGGCAAGAACCCAGCTCTGTGGACTATTCACCTAGAAGGGAACTTTCCTCCCTGGTGGAAGGCAGCCACCATTCCACTGTCCTGCTGGCCGCCTATTTTTATGTTCAGGAAGTAGTTATTGCAGAATCATGAGAATTGGAGATGGAAAGAATTCACTAAGCAATCCATTCCAGCTTGAAGCCACTTAGGAAGAAATTTTAGTCTGCTCTCCAAGGGTGTTTTGGGGCCACCAAATTCCTCTCACTGTGTGCTGAGCCAAATTCATTCAAAGCCAAAATTGTGTCAATTTCATAAACAAAAGCACAAAAGTACTTAAAGTCTTTGCACAAATTTAAGTGGCTTGACTTACCATGAATAAGAGATATTTTTCTACATTTTATTACATGCCAACTTTTTGTAAACAAAAGTCCCAAACCACTGTATATTGATGAGAATATATACACTTTTAAAAATTAAAAAGCACAAAAATTACATGTAAAGTACATCAATCATTGAGCAATGAGGCACAAATCAAAATTTATATGATAGATAATTACCTTGGTGATAATGAGATCCATCTTATCAATATTACTCTGAATATTTGCATAATATTCAAGTTAGAATTATGGGATCTGAAAGTCAAGAAGAAATTGTCTCTAAATAGGCTTCCTAATTTAACTAATGATAACAGGAAGATTCAGAGAAATTGCAGTCTCCCAGAAAGGTATTCATAGGATTACTCTTGGACTCCAGCTAAGACTCCATGCAGTGTAGACAAATATTGTTGATTGATAGGTATTCTTCAGATATCTGATGGAAATGTTCAACTGTTGTTATTAAGTTGTGAAAGCAGGTCTCGGCATAGCATCTGGTGGACTAAAAGTCTAAGGTTCACCTAAATTCTGTATGAAGTGGTTGAGCTGGGGAAATTCATGGGGTTGAAGATTGTATTAGTCCTAATCTAGCTAAAGAAAGGTGGTCTCCGAGGAAATAGAGCAGCAGTGAGTTATTTTAGCATTAGTACAATCTGTGCTTTGAACTGTTGGGTGAATTATATTAATTACTTCTATAAAATGAAACACTTTAATTAAATCATTCTTAATCCCTTTGAGAGCTCCAGGAGTTTACCCAGCCTAGCAATTCCTGGTCAATAAATACTTGCTAAAGGAATGTTGCATACATTTTCAGTGAAATATTTATTATCATAAGAAGTTTAGAGCATGTTTTTCATTAGATGTTGCCTAGACATATTGAATTACTTTATGAAGGACTATATTCTGAATAATATTTTTGAGGTATGTCCCAGTGCTCTAGAAAAATAAATACATGTATTTTATATTCAAAATGCAATTGAAAAGTAGTATGCAAAGTTAATAAAACCAATTCAATAACCAAGGTTCTTCAGAGAAACAGAGCAAATAGAATTTTCATGTATGAATGTGTCTTCCGCAGGGCTACCTAGCAGTGTGAGGACTCCCTGTGATTTAACTGAAGGTTTTTACCAGACTCATTGGTTTCACACAGAGCATCACTTCCGTCACTGTGTGCACTCTACATGATTCTGAGCTAACTTTCCTTAAAGTTTCTCTCAGGAGACAGACCTGAAGGAAAGGACACTGCAAAGAAGCAAAGGGTCTAATCCCTTTCATTCTGTTTCACACTAATTCTTCCGTGCTGACATCCTTTCATGGATCTAGCTGAGAGCTCTCCCAGCCCTGTGGGGATGGCTGCTTACCAGTCTGCTTCTCTCAGATCTTCCTTAGAAGCGCTACCTGCTGTGAAGCCTCATTGCTTGACTTACAGTGTCCTGATCTCTCTCTTACACTTTCTAGTTTTACAATTCCAGCAAGAAGCTCAGAACCTCCCTATAACCAACCTCAGATCATTATGTAGGACAATCTCAGGATCCCAAACACTCAGAGGAGTCTTCAAAATTCTATAACTTTAAATACAGTGAAGACTAGTGATGAGAAGTCATCAAAACCACTGTTCAACCAAGGATGCATAAAAAAGAATACGGGGTGTGAATGGGTGTTGTTCAAGGTCACTCATCTTGTTAGNGGCAGAACCAAAATTAGAACTTCAGTTTTGTGACTCCCAATATAGAGCTCTTTCCACTGAACAATTGTCTGTTTTCTGGGGATAAAGTTTTAAATACTCAGGATTGCTCGATACCTTTAAATGGCCTGCTGTAAATTCCAAGAACCATTAAAGCTTCATTCCTCCCGGGTCACCCTGATACACAGCCTTGGGCCGTCCATCCTCAGGCCGCTCCAGGCAGAGAGGAAGGTGAGTGTTATTGACTGTGTGTACGCTGGTTACTACAAGTATCTGCAGTTTGAAGGGCTCCTCCTGGATCGCATTTCCCGGCAAGTTGCCCTACAGTGACCCAGACACAACACTGACAGCTGTGGTGTAAATAAATAAAAACAGAGTATTTTGATCTTAATGGCAGTGGGGTGAGAGGTTGGGTATGAGAAGAGAGAGGCAGACAGAATGAACCAACCACAGCTGTGAAAAGAACAGTTGCAGGCCAGGAGAGAGGGAGAGCGGAGGGAGGGGTGAGATTAGGCGTCCGCCAATGTCAGAGATGCCGAAGCTCTTGGAAAAGGGCACACATACTTGGGACAGGTGGGAAGTGTTTACATTAAGACCAGAATATCAAATGCCTTCCTAAGNACTGGCCAGAGNGTTACAGACCCAAGTTGACCCAAAGGGGAAAGCCAAAGTCTTCACCCCGAAAACAATCACAGGCNAAGCTTCCAGAATTCTTTATATTCCATTCAAATAACTGGATGTCACTATATATATCAACNTAATATGCTGATGCCAGTGACTGTGACCTCTGAGNGGTAGCATGGACATCACCAAGGAAGGAATACGTATTTGCTAGCCCCATCAGATCTGCTGAATCAGAAATGTGGACAGTATGAATTCTGTATAACAAGCCTTTCAGGAGACTCTGGTGCACACTCAACTGAGCTATGTGCACGATGCAGCTCAACTTTCACAGAGTTATGCATAAATCTCTCACACCTGGGTCCACCAGGATCCTNTAGGACCCATGCTCTGTTATTAGCAAGCCCAAGACTCCAAACAGAGCAGCCATGACAGGAGAATGTATGATTTGCATCCCTGATAGCTTAGGCACCAGAGAAGCTAAGTCTACAGGGGAAAAAAACTCAAAACTCATATGTTCAGACTCACAGTGTCCAACACACACCCCTAGCCAGGGATGGGTGGTATACAATGTCAGTGTCCTCAGCTCTACGTCCACTTTAAATAGTCTCTTGAAATATATTTCATCTAAGGAATGGAAGAAAAATTTCAAACCATTAAGCTGTTGAACTGGAGCACACACGTGTCTGGAGAAGCTTTGGAAATTTGGGCCTGAAGGTAGGTTACTTCAACATGGCTAAAAATGTATTCTCTATCTCTTGACACTATTTTTTTAGGCACTAATCATATAACAACTAATGATATAATGACCAGAGAGCTAGTCACCAATTCTAGTTTTCCTGTAGATCTCTGACCCATGGCACGTAACTTTGCTCTCTCACACCGAGGGGGCTACTTAGCATGTCATTTTTTTTTCACATCTCTAACACAGATATCTTTGTCATGAAGTTGGCTGATTAGCTGCGTCAACAGATCAATGAATTACATTAGCATTCTAAGTCCAAATCTCCATGTGGCATGCATGGCTGCCCCAGGATTTTATAAATCTGTTCATTAGTTTCCAGACAATTCTGGTGATTCACTCTGCATGAACTGCCACAGACAGATCAATCTTCCCTTTGAGGAAGACAGCTAGGTANACTGCTCTATACCCAAAAGGATTATGGCTCCAATTGGAATAAAGTGACAAAATCATTAACAACCTATTTCAAAGGAAGACTATTATAGGTCCAGAAACCTGGATTTTTATTTCTTAAGACTTTTTAAATTAGGCCCTGCCTTCATGTTATCTCAACACATCAAAGTAGAGTTGCAGTTGCCAAAAGTTACAATACTAAAATTANATAATACGATTGCTTCCCTCTTTAGGAGCATTGGTGTTAAGGGAAGAAGAAACAATATCAGTGTAGTACTGACTCTATGAAGATCTGTGCTAGATACTTTATGCATGAAGGACTATTTCACTACACTAGGAAGTTTCATCATGTACTTTTCACATTTTGTCAGTGGGAAACCTGAATTCTCAAAAGACTTTGATTAGTAGCCTGTCCTTCTTCCTTTAGATACCTATAGACAAAGAATCTGAAAGGGAAATGCTCTTCCAGTGTTTTTCATTCCTAGTAGCCACTTCAAAAATAACTGCCCTTAGCCTGGGCTGCAGCCCAGGGCCGTGTCTGGGTCCATGGCCCTGCAGCAGTCAGGGTCTATGTTGATGTCGGTGGCTCCTGTTACCTCTGAGGTCTGTGCTGATGCCCGAGGGTCTAGACCGCCACCTGAGACCATGTTGGTGTCTGAGGTCCTTGCTACAGCCAGGGTCATACTGATCTAGGTGGCCATTGCTGCCACCAGGGCCATGATGATGCTCTGGCCTGAGCTGCTGCCAAGGGCCATGTGTGGGTCTGTAGTCCTGCTGCAGCTGGAGTCTGTGATGATGTTCATGGCCCGTGTTGCCACAGGGGGTCATAGGAACCACGAATGTTGAAAGTTGAAGGCTGTGCTGAGCCAGCTCTTCCCCTCACTGTCCCTGGAATAACTGGCCCTGTCCCTCGCTAGACACTGTAGCAGGAGAGTTGTCCCTGGCCCCATGAGAAAGCTGCCCCCCTCCCCCGCACTCAGTAGAGATGGCCCCACCCCTCACCATGGGTGTGGAAGAGCTGNCCCCAGTGGAATGGACATAAGAGAGCTGGCTCTGCCCCTTGCCTAAGGGGGGCAGTCCCAGTGGCCTGGACCAACCAGCTCAGCTATTACCCAGACCCGCATCCTGGGCCTTGACTTGGCCTACCCTAACATCTACCCCATCTATGACCTGCTGGAGTGTGTGAAGGGACTGGTCCTGAGGAAAATTAACCACAGGATCCCCATGACTCCGTGTAACAGCAGATATCCGAGAGGAGTTTTGGTGAGGGTCTGGTGATAATGGTGTGCCAGAGGCCTTGAACCAGACCAAAGACTCACTGTAATGAACATTTTGTGGGTAGGGTTGATTGAACAAAAAGCTATACTGTGTGACACACTGTAGCACCCAATGCCACTAGGAAGAATGAAGAGGTGTTGGAAAGATGGAGAAGCAAGGTGAGTTTTTTGTTTGTTTTATTTTGTTTTTAATTGATTTGGAGGGTTTGGGGGGTTGCTGTAGGGGTGAGGGGAGGATATGAAGGGGCTGGGAGATGAGCGAGATTGGGGTAAATAATGTGAAATTCCCAAAGAAACAATAAAGAATTATGTTATAAAAATGTGAATAAATAACTGCCCTTTAACCTTAACAGATAGTGACAATTCAAGGAGTAGCTTAAAAGAGCCCCCAGGCCATCATTCTAACAGGATTCTACCACAAAGAACCTACATTCAGACTCTGGAATAACGGTGATCTGTAAATATGGAATAGAAGTGTTGGTAAAATCTAATAGTGGGAAAGTTGCTGTGGTGCCAAACATAGAAGAGTATGAGGGGCGTGTGTGTGTGTGTGTGTGTGTGTGTGTGTGTGTGTGTGTGTGTGTAAGGAAAAAGGTATCACTAACTACCTGCCTTATATGCCTTATACATTAATCTGGAGAAAAATTATAACTGGAATTCATAAACTACAGAAAGTGACACAGAGTGAGAGAGTGTGTTTGNATGAAATTGTCGTCCCTGGTGGTATTGTAGGTAGGTATCTTAAACATCTGCCTGTCTGTGATATCCCTTGTACAATCCTGCAAGTAATTGTATGTGTATATACATATATTCATACATATACACACACACAGACATATTTGAAAGGTAACATAGTACCTAATGCCATCAAAAATTAAACCATTTTGCTTATGCAATAGTGACAGCTCTTAGATTGTGGTAAAATTATTTCATATCTCTCAAGCCTTAGTTTTCTATCATTAAAATGAAGTTAGTACAATGCCTTTATATGCCTTATACATTAATCTGGAGAAAAATTATAACTGGATCTGAGTGGAATTCATAAACTACAGAAAGTGACACAGAGTGAGAGAGTGTGTTTGGATGAAATTGTCGTCCCTGGTGGTATTGTAGGTAGNCTAAGCCAGGGACCAGAGTTGGCATTCTTAGCTCATGAATCATCACACAAATCACCCTCAGTCATAAGGCAAAAGGCAAGTCTGAGCTATTCTTTGATTTGTTGTGGTTTTATGCCCTTTAAAACCACACCTACCTATAGATGAAGCAAAAACTTATGGGAAATGCGTATGAAATGCTTTTTCTATCGGCTATACCAACCTTTGGTCCAACCCTTTCACGAGAAGGCCAGGTTGAATTTGTTAATGGCTTGCATCTGATTTCCAAACCTGTCCTTAAATAACCCTAGTTCAGCCTCAGTCTTTAATGAAGATGCAAACCTTGCACATCAGGCCCAAGAACCCTTGTTCTTAACAAACCTCCAATCAGCATAGCTTGGGCTTCCAAAGCTACACAAAGGATGTTAGTGTTTCCTACATTTAATGACCAAGCAGAGGTACCAAGGACTCACTCTGGACTCATTACCATAATCCATTTTAAGAGCCCAGAGACCACAAAGCTGTTGCTGTGTGTGCTACTCCAGGTACCACACCAAGGCTGGCTTCCTGGATGTTTGCAGGGCCTGTTGAAAAGCCCTGGCCTCCAGGAGCCTGTGGGGGAACTGCTGGAATGTTGTTTATCTTCAGACCGCAACAACTGCTCCAGTGTTTCACAACAGGAAGGTCTGAAGCACAGACATTGAAGGCTTAGAGAAGCAAGACCTGAAATAACCCCCACTTCTCTGCTACCTTCTATCTCCCCAGCCTGCTGAACCCTTCTACCTCCCAACAGTGCAGGTGGGGGATGGTGAGGCAGCCAGAGCTAAGACCATGGAATAGACAAAGCTTTTGGACAAGCATGTAGTTAACTTAATACTCCAGCTGAGATGAAATTGTCCGGATCCTGTGGCTCTGTGGGTGATGGGGAAAACAGGAGGTAGGCTTTCTCGCTATCTTACCATTGTGGATCTTAAGAATTATTCTTTCTTGTGTAGCATCTGTGTTTTTAATTCAGATCNTTGTTTCCTTTCTGATCTCTTATATGAAAGGAGAAACTGTTATGAATCCAATTCTAAAGTCATAGGCAAAGCCTGGTAGATCTAATTTAGTCCAGTGCGATTTGGAAAAGCAAGTTTTTAAAAGTGCTAATTAGAACTCCAGGGTCTTGGACACTTCGTTTACCCTCTCTGTGCAAATGTGCAAAGAAATGACAAGAGCCTGTGTTTGAGCGGTGGAATGGGCAGGTATCCCAAGCTNGGGAAGCATCTGAGTCTTTGTGGCAAAGAGCACAGGACCCTTAGTGTACTGAAAGCAGGATATTGTAGAAGAAAACNGCTGTGTGCTGTAGACAACNCAGATGTGCTTTGCTCCACAGGAGCTCTACTAGAAAAACGCTGTCCTGTCCTATTTATGAACAAATCCTGCCCTCAACTGCTTTTGCAGTCTACTTGAAGTTGACTTTTCCATGGAGAAAGGAACAAAACTGGAAGGAAGGAAAAAATAGCTTTTTCGGCACATGCCAGAATGGAGAAGCAGTTTCCCTGCAGAAAGACCATGAAGATTTAAGAAAAGATAAATGATTTCATCTCCAAACTCTTCCTCAGAAACGCTTAACTCCTATTCCAGTGGCAGGTCGCAATAGGCTTGCTTCTGACGCACTAAGAAATGAAGCCGTTCTTTCAGCCAGCAAACAGAAACCATGGCCCCTGTGAGATGAACCCTTGAGCGCTATCCAGTGTATTCACTCTAGAGAAGTCCAGAGGAGCAAAGAGAACATAGAACTAACTAAACGGTCGACTCTGGCACAAGGCTAAATAAAATGAAGGCTGGAGTAACGGGGGAAAAGGCAAATGGATTCTGACAACAGGTTTTCAGGAAGACTGCCAGGAAGTCGGTCACATGTGACCTGTGCCCGCAGGTTTGACAGTAGCACAAAGAGGGACACTTTGCAAAGACAGTGAAAGCATGACAAAAGCAGAGTCACGTGAGCAAACCTGGAGTACAGTTAGGGGATGACAGCACTTGNTTGTTACCATGGTCTCTGACCACATCCTTCCAGAAGCTTCCCAGGAGACTCCATCTTCACATGCCTGTGGTGCCTACAGAGTTTCTGTAAGCAGTTCAGTGACCAGATTCAAGGCTGTGTGCCCAATTGAGCCTTAATTCTGCCATTGGTCACTCTACTTTGAGCAAGTTTTCTGGCTTTTCAAGCCTTCAGGCTTCTCTTCTAGCACATGAGGATCATTAAAATACCCATTGTGGGGTTTAAATACTGCTGAATACCTGCTGCAAAGACAAGGGGCTACTGTTACCGTTACTAACTTGTTTTCCTTCTCTTAGTAGATCAAGAAAAAAGAACGACATGCCCCTATTTTACTTACATAGTCCAGAATCTAGAAGTGCTTTTCCTGAAAACTTCCACCAACACTTGAATAGATAAATGACTGGATTAATAATCATGAGAGCAGTAAATATCATATCTAAAATTTCCTCTGAGCACCTCTGATTTTGACTCGTATCATTGAGCAGTGCATTCATTGTAAAGCATTTGTAGTTCACTGCTGCAGCCGGCATTCTGGGGACAGTGTGTGAATGCACGGAGACTACGGGAGAGTGCAGATGACAAGATGCAGGCAGAGCATCTCAAGCACTGCTGTTGCTTCCTCTATGGGAAACAGTAGCTTGGCCTGTGGCTAAATTCTGTCAACTGTAAAGCAAATAATAATAACAATAATTACAGTGACCACTTAATAGGGTATGTAGATGACTCCAAAAAAAACTCCTTGAAAGGGTGATTGATTAAATGTAACTAGATAATGAGGTGGCACTGGATCCAAAAAGAACTGTAAGAAACTGGCATTTAAGTAAGCCACCCTTTGATTTGTTTTAATGCTTTCTCCAAATTCAAAATTATTAATGAGAAAGGCCAATGTTGTCTGCTTTGTGTTATTCAAAGCTTTCAGATAATTATATAACAAGCTCAAATATCATCTATAACTCACTCTTTTGGGGTAAGACTGTGAGTACATGAAAACTTGCACCCCTTCCTATGGTTTCATACTGGTCAGCTAAAAATGTCAGCAGAGGAGTGTAAAAGACAAGGACACAAAGGTAAGCCTTGTACAGAATGCTACAAATATTTGAAGGAACAAATGTGGAGATCTTTTTTGATGTTGTTACTGCAGGAGTAGGAGAGATGGTGCAGTGGTTTAGAGCACTCTTTACTCTTATAGAGGACCTGGGTTCAATTCTCATCACTCACAGGGTGGGTCACAACCTGTGTAACTCCAGTTCTGGGGATCCAACACCCTCTTCTGGTCTCATGAGGCAGCAGGCATGCATAAAGTTCACAGAAGTACATACAGGCAAAATTTTCACACATATAAAATAAAATGAATAAATTTAAAAACTATTTTAAAATTACATTATTATCAAAAATATCTTTATACCTTACAAAACACTGGCCATTTCTACATGAGAGACCTTAAAAAGATATTTATTTCTGTATAAAAACTCATAATTGTTTTTTAAAACCATTATAGCACATTATACTTTCTACTCTATATACAAGGAGCCCTGATCTTGGCTCCCAGGTCACAGGGTCTATTAGATTTTTTTTTTCAGTTATAATTAAGACATTGGGAAAATTCCACCTTCCATTAGCAAGTGTCTTAGTTAGGGTTTCTACTCCTGTGAAGAGACACCATGACCATGGCAACTCTTATAAAGGAAAACATTTAATTGAGGTGGCAGCTGACAGTTCAGAGGTTCAGTCCATCATCATCATGGTGGGCAGGATGGTGGGGAGCAGGTAGAGATGGTGCTGACTACATCTTGATCTGAAGGCAACAGGAAATGGACTGTGACACTAGGCAGTATCCTGAGCATAGTAAACTTCCATGTCTACCCTCACAGTGACACACTTCCTCCAACAAGGCCTCACCTAGTTCAACCAGGCCACACCTCCTAATAGTGCCACTTCCTATGAGATTATGGGAACCAATTACATTCAAACTACACAGCAAGTTTAAAAAATTGTGGCATAAGCCATACAGTAGACAACAAAAATTTAATCTACACAGCAACACTGATAAATCTAAAAAATACATGCTGAATGAAAGAAGACATTCCTAAAAATGCATACTCTGTGAATTCACTTATATGAAGTCCTAGAAGAGACAAAAGTATTTAAGGCAACAGGAATCTGGATCTGGACAGGAGGAGGTCTTCTACAACATGCATAAGAATATCCTGAGGAAGACAGAGTCTTCTGGGTCTTGTGTGGCATGGTGGTGCTGTGGAATAATCCTCTTGTACACTGTAAAGATTTGTCACTCACATTGGTTTAATAAAATGCTGATTGGCTGGTAGCTGGGCAGAAAGTTAGGTGGAAAGCCAAACTGAGAGTGATGGGAAGAAGAAGGGCAGAGTGAGAGTCNCCAGCCAGACACAGAGGAAGCAAGATGAGAATGCTGTACTGAGAAAAAGTACCAAGCCATGTGGCTAAACATAGATAAGAATTATAGGTTAATTTAAGTATACGAGCTACTTAGTAATAAGCCTGAGCTACTAGCTGAGCATTTATAAGTAATATAGGCCTCTGAGTGGTTATTTGGGAACTGGCAGGCAGGAGAGAACCGTCCATTTACATGGTGGTTACATGGTGCATGAAGCTCCAACTGTATCTCCAAGAAGCCTACTGAAAGAAGAGTAAGACCAGAAAGACAGGTGACGAGCACCAGGGTGCAGCATGGCTCAGAATATCTCTGACTTTGTATTCTCATGGGATTTCTTCTCATCACAAGACTTCCTGTATCATTTGATTTTCTATTCACATTTCCATAAAAGCTGTGCTCTGACTTGACACTGCATGTTTAAAAGTCCATAGTTATCTTACATGGCTCTCAGAATAAAATTCTAAATTTTTGCATTAGTACATAAGGTCCTTTTAGATTTCTGATCCTTTCTGAAATCCTTTGAAGACTACCAAGCCTGCCGAAACTTTCATCCCTGATTCCCTACATCATTCACTTCTTCCTCCACCTGGGAAGAAGCAACACTTTTGATTCCTAGTTCACACTCAGGCCTTAAAGTGAACTTTCCTCTGCCAGACTCAATCTCTCTTCCTCCCCTTTGTGTATCACCTCAGTGTCTCTAAAGCTTGGTCTTTATCAGCCATCTGAAATCTCCAAATGTCACTGCACCATCATACTTCTGTTGTAGCATATCAGCTACAATATACTTTTGTTGGCTTTTGAATTTTCCCTTCCCCAAGAGTTCCTTAAAAACAGAACATTACCCAATTAGCTTATTCTCTAACAATAACTAACAAATAATAAGTATTACAAAAGCTTTTGCTAAGTGAATGAGTACAAAAAATTCTAGGGTAGAAGACTGCCCAACATTTAACCTCTAAAACTTACAGAAGTGTAGCACATAGTCGAGGCAAGATCCCTGTCTAATTTTACATATGCCTTAGTAGAACCAAATACTCTTTGTGTTGTAGAAGCGAGTTAGAGGACAGCTCAAGAACAGGAGCTATAATTTTACTGTGTTGATGTCAGCTGAAACCAAGAGACATTTGCATGAGACAATAATAACATAACTGCCTTGATGCTGAGCACACTAATATTTTGGCCCTTTCCAAACAGTCTCTGCAATATAATTAGGAGACATTTGAAAAATGACAGCCCACAGTAAAATTCAGCTTTGCGGCTTTTTCTTCCATCCTGGTTCCTGATCCCTTAAAACCTCCCTTAGAAACACTTCTCTGTCCTTATGTGTTTATAGAATGAGATTGAGAACTCTCTTCTGAGCCTTCTACATGGCAAACCATTCCTTATTTATTTATGTAACATTTAAGTCCCTGTATTTAAAGTAAACTGAAATATTCTGGTCCAGTCAGGCAGTGAACATCTATGCTAGATTATGTAGTCATTATCCTTTGATGATGCAGATCAGAATATCACTTTTTGAGTTTTGTTCTTATTTTTCTTCCTTCNCATTTCCTGGTTATCTTCATAGATGTCACCATCTCCAGCTTCCTGCCCTTACTGGCTAGTACCAGGTCAGGAGTGGAAAAATCCTGATGTGGATTCTTCCTGTAGGTCCCTGCCAAATGGCCATGGATTGCTGTGAGACCTCCTTGCCAGAGCTCTCTGCTACTTAGAGGAAGCCTACACACATTGTTGACAACATTGGCGGTTTTACCTTGCCAAAAAGATTTCCCTACAACTTCCATGAGTAGTCTCAGCCCATCCTTTAGAGCCAAAGAATACAAGTGTAATTTCTTCTTTACATTTTCTCTTCAGATAGATGAAGCTGAAAATGACAATTCCATTGAGTCCTCGGCAAGTTATTTCTCTTGGGTTCGAGTTAAGTTTCTCTAAGCACACTTCTGATGGTCAATGCTACTCAAAAGTTGGGCTCTTAGACCCATAAGTGGTCATTCAGAACCCAAAAAGTAGAGGGTCATTCTATACTTCCACCTCAGCTGGTATGGGTTCACCTCTTTCTCTCTCTCTCTCTCTCTCTCTCTCTCTCTCTCTCTCTCTCTCTCTC
>LZPO01035729.1:9093-21239 GCA_001675575.1 Neotoma lepida | reverse complement strand
AAAAAATCACATGACTCAGTGCTTCCAGGTTACTTATCTTCTGTCCAGGTGAGTTGAAATGCATTTCAAGAAAGAAAAACTGCTTTGTTCCTCTAGGATTTCAGTGTTTAGCTGTCACTTGGGAAACACCAGGAAAGTGCCAAGGCCAAGAATAGGATCAGGTCAGAAACACTGCCAGAATGGTGAGAAGATAGAGCATCATAAGAGTGAATAGAATGATGGTGAGGAAAAATCCTTTAGAGACCCAAGGAGTCAAGAGACACGGAAGAGGAGGATGTGAGCCAGGGTGTTGTTTTACTATATCCCCAGCACATCTCTCCTCCATACCCCAATTTTACTACCATTTACTCTGAGCTCAGGTAATGCAAACTCATTTTCATATCAGCAAAGGGAATTAGGAAGGTAAATCTTCCCAGGAAAAAAATATTCATGACACATTTAGAAGCTGGATGCCACATAAATGATTTTATCCCCTCCTGTGTATTATTCATGTCCCAGGTCCCTGTCACGGTCAGAAATAAGGGAAGGTTAATGAACGAAGCTCAGCCCTTCCTGGCCTAGAGGTGANCTAGGAGCCTAGGGTCGGCTGCAATGCTTTTTAGGGCTCACAAATGGACAAGCCAAAAATCTTCATGGGTATTAAAATCAAAAGTCTTACTCAATCATTTTTTAAATTGAAAACAGATTTTTTCATATGATATATTCTGATTACAGTTTCAACTCCCCAACTCCTCCCAAATCCTCCCCACTTCCCCGTCCACCCAAATCCACACCCCCCTCTCTCATTTGAATTCAAGTATCAATAATAATAAGAAGAAGAAGATAAAAAACTAGTATATGACAAAACAAACAGAAAAAAGAGTTAAAAAGGAAAAAAAACACAGACACTGAGACACCACAGATTTGAACACAGAGAACAAAAGCAGATTAATATAAGCAAAAAAAGAAGAAAAAAAGAAAAACCAAAGAAAGCTCCTTTTGAGAAGTAATCTCCCTCCACACTCTCTGTGTGTGAATGTGTGTGTGACACATAAGCATACACAGACTCAGTTGTATGTAGAATTTAAAGTAAATATTGTTACATAGGGAACACAGACCAATGGGAAAGTGCTATGCATTTCTTCCACTTCCTCGTTGTCTCTTAGAGGCCCCTCCTTTGAGAACCATACAGCAGACCATTGATAAAATGTGTTCATCACCAAATTCTCTAGAACCCGTGCCTGGGAATAGGGCTTTGGACTTGTGACACTAACATGAGTAAGTAGGTGAGTCCCCATCCCCAGGACCCACACAAAAGAGCCGGGCACAATCCTGGGGAGGCAGAATAGGAAAGATCCCTGGTGTCTACTGACAAGCCAATCGAGTCAGTCAACAAGCTCCAAATTCAGTAAGAATAAGGCAGGGAGTAATGACAAAGCTTTCTGGTGACCTCTGCCCTTTACATGCACATATACCCACACACATAGTGCACACACACACACACACACACACACAATTTACATCCACAGATGTATATGATAAATAAAGAAGCAAACAAGCATACGGAAGAAAATTTCAAGTAAAATATTATATGATTTGTAAAACATGTATGAAGTTCTAAATTTCAATGTCCTTATTAGGGTTTCACTGAGACACAGGCACACGAACCCATACTGTCTGCGGCTACTGTCCAGCAGCTGAAATGGATAAGTACAATAGAAACCATGCAGCTTGGAGAGCCCAAAGGACTCATTTTCTGCCTGCCTGTAGAGGAAAATGCTGATGACCTACAGTGGAAATCAATGCCTCCTTTTAAAGATAAGCAAATTTAAACCCAGGGGGATGTTCCATCTCAACATCTCACAGCTGCTATGTAACAGAAACAATCCTAGAAGCCAGTCGCCTCAATCCCACTTAGGGCTTCTCTCATTACTGTATAACCTGAGAGCCCCAGGGATTACAGGGTATCAGCCCAGGACTGTGCTATGAGACCGCAGTCTCTATTCAAAGGGTTCCAGGAAAACAGGTAATCAATACATTACCCGAGGACAGGGGACAGTAACCTCTGATTGATACTGTGAAGGTGTGTGTGGCCAAGTCACTTCCTCTAAGCGTAGGTCCTACTGTGTGACAGGGAGATGTGATGTGCCCTCTGTGTGCATCTGAAGCGAACACTGTGAACTCTCGCTTGGAGCATCTTGCTGTTTGTATGTATTCTCATCCTGCCACCCTAGCGTGCTGGGGGGGATATTTCATGTGGTGTGGACACTGGGGAAACCTTACAAAGGGAATGTGGACAAGAGCAAGAGTTGGGGTTTGTTTTTCTGCTGCAGGCTACATTTTTATTTTTATTTTTCCCCCCGCTGGCACGCGTCTCCTTCTGTTTTGAATAATGGAGATAATTATACATTCAAGGGATCACACTCTAAGCCCCCTGAACGATTAAGAAATCCTAGTGGAGGCAATCATGAGAAAATGGAAGGGAGGATTACCCAGAGAGACAGGTCTCAGACGGCTTTCCATGCCTTGCTCAGTGCGAAGGCCTAATCTCCAGTCTCTCTCTCAGACTCTAATGGTTGATGTTCCAGGCCTCCCTTAGGACAAGTGGCTTTCCTAAGCCCCCAATCCTGTGAAGTGAGATGTTTGGAAGGGTCTCTTGAGAAATCACTGCCTCCCCGATTTATTTCCATTTATTTATTTATTTTGGGGGGCACTGACTCATGGGCATGCCTCTAGGTATCGAGGTTCCCGCTTTCTGGAAACTAGCTGCAGAATAGAAGTTTTTATTTTCTCCAAGTAGGGAGAAATCACCCATGCAGTGCAACAGCTGTCTACTGAAAGCCACAAATGGCACATCCATTCTTTTGGAAACTGAAAAAAAAAAAAAACTGTGAAAGAACAGAGAGTCCCTGTCTGCCTTTAAAGCCTATGTCCAGTAGAGCTAGAAGATTGTAAGGAGAGAGGAAATTCAAACTTGGGACTGACTAAATATGAAAAGTCTAGTGCAGGCTGTCCTGGGGCTACCTAGAGTTTTCTAGGTTTAATTGAATAAAAATATAAGGAGAATCAACTGAAATGGACTCAAAGGAGCAGACAGAGTGGGTGTGACATTCTAACTTGAGGAAGAACATGAGTTGTTCAGAAAACCAGGGTAGGGCAAATAAAGGCGTCGGAAGCAGGTGGGTCCAGAGGGAGAGAAGCTGAGGATGGGGCTCAAAAGGATTGGGGTGCCTGCCAGGAAGGTCTTCTCAACCACGTCCCAAGCAGAGGGGATACAGCCGTAACCTGGGAGCAATGCAGTCTCTGAAGGTCCTTAATTACAGCTCTGTGTGATAGGAGCAACTTTGCTCCTTTCTCTTTGCCATAGGATAGCTCTTTCTTACTCAGGGACCACAGCATTTTGACTGGCTATGTCATCAGCTGTCATGAAACCACAACCACTAGAGCACTAGCTAACAGCCTTGTGCTAGAAGGCACTTATCTCTGTAGCAACTTCTTTACCTGTATTGTCCCAATTAATCCTTAACATCATCCTATAAAGCAGGTTTTCTTTCCTCTGGGAGACGATGGGAACGGAAGTTAGTAGAATGTATGAGGATGAGCAAATGATGTCTGTTTTGTTTCTTTGGAACAGGGTCTGACTATATAGAGCAGGCTGGCCTGTTCACAAAGCTCCTCCTACTTCTGCCTCCCGAGTGCTGAGACTAAAGGCATGCACCACCAAGCCCAGCAAATATTCAGTGTGAAAGAGAGGAGTCAGAATTTAAACCCAAAGCACTTTTAGCCCAGAGTTGAAACTGAACATGGTCCTGAAAGTAAAAAAGAGAAAGAAAAAAAAATCCAATTCAACTTCCAACAGCAATCCTCATGACCATGTCACCTTGGCCTTCCCCCACCTGGAAGTTTCCTTGCCTTCAGATGAGGAGGGATACACGATCTCCATTAGTAGGTTTAAAAATCAAGACAGTTCAGGTTCATCACTTAGCTCTTAGACAGAGTTACACAACGAACTGGAGTAGAATGTGGGTGTAGGGGGTACATTTGTAAGTCTCCCTCTTTCCCTCTTCAGTCCTGTTTCCCAAGCTCCAGAGTTCCAGAAACAACCACTGTCACCGCAGCAGCAAACACAGCACTGGAGAACTTCTCCCCACTGTCCATTGTCATCAGGCTCTGTGTTCTTTGTGGCCCATCCACAGTGACAGTAATCCAGGCTGTTTTCTCCCTGTCAATTACACTTTAAGCTGATCAGGGTGAGGCACTGCATTAAAGAAAAATCAGCAGCTATGAAAAGGTACGTGTTAAGAGCTGGCAACAGGACTCAGTGTGAAAATGTTGCTAAAATGTGTTTGCTGGGTTGGGAGCCACCAGTGGGTCCCTTTGTTGACTTTCACACCAGCCAGTTATGATAGGAAAGTCAGAATTGCCAAAACTCAGCCACAGGTGGGGAAAGAAGTGCCCTACTTTGCCATCTTCAGCTTGCTAGGGCAGTATCAACATTTGGGCTGGCAATTCCTTCTGGGAACATAACCCAGTGGTCTCAGCTTCAGAATTCTTAGACTTCTTGGAACTACAGGTTTAAAGTCTTGGCAAGCCTGAATCGTGGCTTCAGTCTGTCTCCTTAAAAAAATATGGAGAACGGATGATTGCTGGTATGTTCTTTGTAAAGAGCTCTGGCCAGGGCCACTTGGTGGACTTTGAAAGATGCCCCCAGGTGTCTTTATCCAAAGACAATCTCCAAGTGCTTATTATTCACTTTACTAGGGTGGAAACTCTTTAATCATTGTCTCTGTATTTGCTTTAATCTAGAAACTGTCAATTTATTAGCTCATAATGTGCCCAAAGCTTCTCTCCATCTTACTGGGGGACAGCTAGAACACATTTAAAGGATGATTCTGGAAAAGTCCATTGCTGTGAGGGGAGGGTAATGCACAGACACAACGTAATTAGAATTCGGAACGAAAGTTTCTTTACCAAAACACACATTCCGTGTTTCACTTTAAGTGGAGTAGGGTTTTGTAAGCGCAGGCTATAATAACAATGAGACAGTGAGTAACCGGAACCAGAACCCTGACCCTAAAGCAATTAGTCAGAGGATTATTTATTAAATACCCAAAGTTACACATTGCCCAAGATTTTTCAACACCAACGTTTTTGGAAGTTTCTTTCAGAGATGCTCCTGAAATCAAAAAATAGTTACTAGACTAAATAAAAGGCGGAGCTGGAGCTCAGTGAGGAACGCTGCCTAAAAGACAGCAAAGTTAGTGGGAAAACGAGTGTCAAAAGAATAGTGTTCAGTGTTCGGAACAGGGTTAGTGTAGAAGCGCAGGGCAGCATAGTGCAGAGCAGTACACAGGGGTGTGCTAACGAGAAGTGAGACGAATTCAAAGACAGGATCTGAAATCATGCTGTGGTCTTTGGCTACTGGGCCACCTGAGAACTGGCCACCTCTTGTCTAGTGTCTGTTATCACGTGAGCCCCATGGAGTTCATCCCTGGCCTTTCACCACCTCAGCCAATCCCCCAGATGAACTCTATTATAAGGTAATACATTTGGTTCATTCATTTGTTTGTTTGTTTGTTTTCCAAATGAGTTCTGAAGGTTCACCTAGTTTCATCCCGTGACTTTAAGGAAAATCAAATTAGGGCCTGAAATGTTTTAAGTGCATTGATCAGAACTACCTAGGTAGAAAGTATGACATATTAAAGCAAAATTCAATCATCCCATCTCCAAATTATACATCACTCCCTAAGTTCATTCTTTCTCCCCAATAACCATTCCTTTCTTCTTAATAAAAAAGATAGGTGTTTTACTAAGCTAAAAAAAAATGGTGGAAGTAATTCTCAAACACTAGATTTTAAAGCACGCATCTAAGAACATGTGTCTATGGGGAAGCATTAGACATTGGGAGGGGACCTAAGCAGCACATTTGTTTTGAAGGTCGGCCTTTTGACTAGCTGGTTTGAAATAAATTCTGCCTACTCTACCATTTAACCATTCCTGGTATTATCTTACCAGATACAGACGGGGTCATTTAAAGGAATGTCAATGTCATCTAAAGGCACTTCTTGTGAAAGAAAGGGACAGGCATTCAAAAGAGTTACCTTACAAAGTCACAGAATCCTAGGGTTTTCAGGGACAATAATAGTCCACTTCATTATTAAATTTAGAAAAACAGAAGTGCAAAATGTGATTATTCTAAAGCCTGTTTGCCACCATCCGCAATTGAAAACTGTTCATATCTTATCATATTTAGTTCAAAATTGCATGAAAAGTAAAATTATACAGTTCATTGGGAAGAATTTTCTCGATTTCTAGCCACACTCATCATTACTATTGAGCCATCAACAGCTAGTATTACACTCATGTTTATGAATTCTCATGATGTTTTTTATTGTTCCGTAGACACATAAACATGCTTGTCATTGCTGCCAGTGGGCTGGTGGNTGGAGAGTATTCTGGATTTGTAAGATAGTATGATATTCTTTGGATATTATATACTTTGGATATTATATACTTGGGTTATTATATGTATATTATATGTATATAAATTTCTCTGGAAAACCAGAGAAACACTAAATTATAAACAATTTTAATCTTATACACCCATTAACAGATTAGTCAAAGAGGTTGAGTACAGAGTCCCCTGTAACATAGGTCACCCCTTACTGATAATGTCTCAGGTGTCTTCCCCTAGAATCTTCTTCCCATCTCTTGATGGTCCTGTCCCTCCTACTTTTAAAGTACTGTGGATGTTTTCACCCCATTTCTTCCCCATGGCTCCATTCAGAAAGGAATCACTCTGGGGCTGAGAAATTTCATACCAGGAACAATATAGTCTTTGACTTCACACTTGGCTGTGAGCAACAGGGCCAGCCAGGCAGACACCAGGCCTCACACACCATTATGAATCTGTCAGCAATTAGAATTCTAAAACCCCATTCGGCTTTTCCTTGCTTCAATCAACATGTCACTGCAGCGAGGATTATCTGCTTTCTCAACGTAAACATCAACAGACGGGAGTGCAGTAGCTTGCGTCCTTGGCGAAGGCTACTGCCAGGGAGAAGTTTAAATAGCATTCAGCAGACAGGAGGGATCTGAGGCCTTAATGGGCCATAATTAGAGAAGGCAGCGCCTAAACTATCCTTTGTGTGAAACTTCAGAACTTTGAGCTTTAGTTTAGGAGAGATTTAGAAACACGAAGAGCTGCTTCAGTCACTCTTCTGTTCCTTGAGTTGGAGAGAAAAAAAACAAAACAGAAAAGAAGAAAATGCATGTAGTAGAGTGCTACCACTCCTACAAAAAACCTTAGGGACCATGTTACCCACCCTCCTCATTTAGAGGATTAGAAATTGAAAGCAGGAGAGGTAAAGGCTGTGAGGAACATACAGGAGTATGCCTTGCAGCAGAACCCAGTGTTTATTTTGTACACTGCCATGTGGCGGAGAAGTGGGAGGCACCTGAGGAATAGGACTGCCTTCGCTTATTTCTGTGTTGCTGTGGCCAAAAACAGTTGGGGAAAGAAAGGGTTTGTTTCATCTTAAACTTTCATCTCACAGTCAATCACTAAGGGGAAGTCAGGACAGGAACTTAAAGCAGGAACCTAGAAGCAGGAACCAAAGCACAGATTAAGGAGTGCTGTTTACTGGCTTGCTCAGATGTGTTTTAATACAACCCAGGATTACTTGCTAAGGAGTGACACCTCCCAGAGTGGGCTGGACCTCCTACATCATTCATTAATCAAGAAAATGCCCCCACAGANTCACCTACAGCAAAACGTGATGGAGGTATTTTCTCAACTAAACATTCCCCTTCTAATTCATCTCGTTGATTAATAATAATAATATTAATAATTAATAATCAGTACAAACTTTATGCTTTCAGATTTGCATGNTGTCCAACAGCACAATCCATGAAGCATTGCAAAATAAAAAAATGTAAGGTTAACACAAGCATATAGCACCAAGGACAAGCTGGAAGGAAGACGGTCCCACTTCATCTCCAATCCTGTGAAGATAGTACGTGAGAACATAAGTAGAAAATAACTGTATCCCTTTCTAANCATTGTAAGACATTATAANAGTGATTAGCTGTGGAAGCTGGAGCTAGGTGAGTGAAGATAAGGAGAGTTTGCTATTCTGTTGGTAGTAATAGTTAACACTAGCTACATTAACTTATTTAATATTNATAACAATGTTAGAACACAATTATTACAATTANCNCTGTCTTTTAATATATAAACAAGGAAACCAAGCTTCACAATNACTTGTTCAAGGCTATATACATGGTAATGGCAAAACTAAGATTCAATCCTAGAATCAATCTGCTGCCTGCAGAATCCCCACTATAATCACACAAGAAATATGGCAAGCTGTCTCAATTCACGTGGAGTTCCATGTCCCAGGCAACCCTTCAGTCATCCACCAAACAGAGCAATTGCTTCCTCTTTATGTGACTAAATGACTTGGTCAACACTGAAGCACAAACTACATATGTGTCCTAGCTAGTCAGCTGCTCTGACCATCTTCAAGCTCGTGCTCTCTAGGGCCAGGAGAGAGATTGCTTATTGGTTCCGAACACTGNATGTTTTTCCAGATGACTTAGGTTTGTTTCCCAGCACCGACACGGTGGCTCACAATCATCTGTAACTCTAGTCCCAGGAGATCTGATATCATTTTCTGACCTCCTCAAGGGTTGGGCACATACCCAGTGTATAGACCTACATACAGGCAAAATATCTATACTTATAAAAACACCCATCCAGTAAAACTAAGAACTGTCCAGGCTCCATTTATCTATATGACACTTGAATGAGCCATATAGACAAATGGAGGCTCCAAAACACCAGACCCTCAGAGAGAGAGTTAGCAACAGGCAAAGACTGGACTCAAATGTCAGCAAGTAGAAGGATCTTGAAGCATCCTTACAGTGAAATGGAGGAAGGGCAGTCACTCCTGAATCTGAAAACTCTGTANGTGTTTTCTCCTGATAGGGAAATGCACACTAAGAAATGTAGTCACAGGCTGAGAATCCCATCTTTCCGAGTTCTGCATTGCTCTTTTTCACCAGACGATGAGTGTCCGTCCTATCAGGGAGTGATAAACACTGCCAGTGCTCCCTTCCCTTCATGCTAGGTCCACTTTGCTCCTTCTACNCTGATGAGTAGTGCTCATCCTGTGCATGGAAAATTCTTCCCTGTCCTTNNGAACCATTGATGGCTACTGCTCTTTAAACACTTACATGGCCAAGCCAATCTTAAATTAACCACCCGCTCCTCTTCCTTCCATCGACAACCCCATACTGTTAAAAATGAGAAACCTAACCTACCATATTCTGGGGTCACAGCATAGGGGGAAGAGGGCTGCTATCTCTTGTGCTAGAACCTAAGCAAAATCTAAGCAAAATCTCTCTTCTGTTTCTTCTCTTAAGATCCCATTCTACCAAAGATAGCATCTACATAGTTCATACATCTATGTATTTAGTTATGAACACTGATATTTGTACCTAGACAGCTGGATAATGAAGGACTATATTGGGGTGCTTATTAACATTGGAGAATAATTTCTCTATCCCTTAGGCCAAAGGCTGTACTCTGAAAAGTAAGCCAAGGATGGAGGCAACTGGCTCTATGGTTATATTAGCTGTCTATTCCTACAGCATCTAAGTACCATCACTAGAAACATGACTTCAAAGAAATAAACACAAAGTGTGGAGTCAGCTTCCACTTTCTTGCCTATGACGCAGACCTCTGTGTAAACTTTGGCCCATTTTTTTTTTTTACACAAACTGTCAGATCACACTTATAGAACTACGTGATTTCCACCACCAACTCTACATATCGACAACCAGTGA
This sequence comes from Neotoma lepida, assembly GCA_001675575.1. Classification (NCBI taxonomy): domain Eukaryota; kingdom Metazoa; phylum Chordata; class Mammalia; order Rodentia; family Cricetidae; genus Neotoma; species Neotoma lepida. The sequence goes on along the minus strand of LZPO01035729.1, from coordinate 11,411 downwards.
CTCTAATAGAACATTCTTCCCTCCATAGGGAAATGTTGCCCCGACCTTGGCACTTAGAGAAATCAGCATGAACATTAATGTCAAGATCAAATTGGTAAAGAACTGACTAAGCCACCTGAGGAAAAAGGGGGCCTTCTGTTTGCAGGAAGGAAGCCAAAGACTCTGGAGGGATGTGGTGTGTGAAATTCAGGCTGGGAATTTAATGAGTTTGAGGCGTGAAAAGCCCAAGCTTCAGGGCTGCATTCCCTGGCAGCAATGAACAGGGCAGCTTTCCATGCCCTCTGTGGCCGAGTTCTATTTTAGAATGTACTCTGTGCCTGAATCCAGTCACACAGCTGTGAATGTCTGTTAACTCTTAGTTATGGGGCTCCATTCAAGCAAAGAGATCGGGGTCAGACACTGACAGATCTGCAAAAGAGGGCTCTAGGTGAGGAAAGTCAGAAACAGACAAAGTTGATGGCTTTCTAGTGAGGGGCAGTTAATGTAATGAAGACGTAGCAAGCTTAGTACAATGGGCCAGGCAAGATATGAGGTGACTGTATGAAGCCTGCAGTAAGCAGTCTTGGGAATTAACAGTGGGTAGCNCTACCCACTGGGAAATAGTTCATCTAGTATTCAAGATCCCCTCATGACTCCTTCACTGTGAATGTTCCTTCTTGGTTAGGACATATTTATTGAGACNTCAACCCATGGAAAAAAACTAAGAGCCAAGATGAGTGTTTTCACCATGCTCCCAACCCCTCTATTCTGGAATCCCTTCCAGGACCCAGAGTGCATAGCTGTCAAGTCTTGTTCTTGGATGCTTCGGTTAAGTGGATGCCCAGCCCAAGATAGGAAGCTGTGTCAGGTTCAGGTTAAGCTCTCCAGCTGCTAGGCACCACGGGTGTGATCACCATGGAAATAAGTTCCTCATCAATCATTTAGAGACACCCAAGGAGGTCACTAGGATGTCAAAAGGATGAAACTCCATAGGAAGGCAGTTCTAGGCTACCTTAAAAATTACTATCTGACTACATTCTTGAAAGACTGCTTCCAAAGTAGAGTGGAAACGGCTGTGTGCCAAGTCTGGGAGCAGGAGGTCCTGCTCGGGGGAGATTTGTAATTGTGGCCAGTACTGTAATGGAACTCAATGTCAGACAGAGAAGCCCTTTGGGGTTATCTTTTTGAAACATTTTTAAAAGTAATAACTGAGGGTCAGGAGGTAAGCAACTTGCCCAAGGCTCACATAACAAGTTAAAGTCTGGACTAGAATTAGTGTCTTGCCCTCTTAATTTATTAGTCCTTCCTGAACCCAGTGGATTTTACTGGAAAGATAATGAAAGTTCCAGAAGACATCCCCTCAAGGTCTCTTCTGGAACTCTAACAGAAGGCNTAATAGTCTACCCCCACNGGTGCCATCCTTTTTCTTANAATTTAAACACTAAAATACTTCAACAGCTGAGAGATGGCTCAGCAGTTAAGAGTACTGACTGCTCTTTCAGAGGACCCAGGTTNAATTCCCAGCACCCACATGGCAGCTCACAACTGTCTGTAACTCCAAGATCTAACACCTTCACATACATGCAGGCAAAATACCAATGCAAAGAAAATAAAAATAAATTAAATTTTTTTTAAAAATGTGGTTCTTTCCCATCAATCTCCCCTCTCTTACTCCTCCCTCNAGCTGGTGATAACATGTGTGAGATGAGGCTCAGGACAGCTGGGTGGATTTGCTTGGAGTTTGTTATAGCAAAATAACACGGTTATCGCTCACTTTGGTGAAAAGTAAACCTACTGATTCCCCTGACTTAGGACTGCATCCAAGAATATTTCTATCACCAACTAGCGCTGNATTTCAAAGGAAAGACAGGACCAAAGCTCAGACCTTATAGAGAAACAAATGTGCCCAAGACAAATGTGCACAGAGAANGTGAAGGGAGCAGAGAAAAACAAGATTGAAAATACATAAAATCAGGCAGTATCCCTTGAAAATACTTTCAAAATTTAAATAATGTGTCAAGGAAATTTTCTTGAATTCAAAGGATTTTTTTAATTTATAAAAATATTGTCAATAATAAATTATGAAGCTGGGTGAAACATGCCTAATCTACCAATAATAATTTTACAAAAAATGTTTAAATTAACTGAAAAAACATTAAACTATTTTAACTTCATAGAAAATGGTAGTTTATGGTTCAGTAAGTANAGATTTTTACCTCAAAGCTGAAGGCCTGAACTCAAGAACAAATACAACATTAAGGTGAAGGGAGAGAATTTCACAGAGTTGTCATTTGTCCTCCACACAAGCACCACAGCGCACGTGCTCCCTCCACACAAGC
>LZPO01035728.1:15026-30673 GCA_001675575.1 Neotoma lepida | reverse complement strand
CACACGCACAGACACATAGGAGGTGGGACATGAGAATATGGGCTGCAGAGGTGGCGATTTCTGTCCTCACTCTGTGGTTATGCAGAGCAATGTCAAGCTTTCCCCTTTTCTTCCCCCGGCTCCCATTTGCAGCTAATGAAGAAATAAGACAGAGCTCTGAAATTCAGAAGTTCCCTTCCATCATTTCCTCACTGTGTGCCCTTCAGCGCATTTCTGAACCTCAGTGTTTGCTTGTGTAAATGGGTCTGAGAAGATCCATACGGTTTCATGAGATTAGGAATTTTACTTGGAGAATTAACAGGTTGCCATTTTTATGTCCTGTAAGATCTCTCACAGAGTTGGCATCCTAATACTTGGAGGGAAGGCAGTCCATTCATGATGACAATGTCCAATTATCAGTGGGAGCATCTTGGGTCTACGTGAGCCAGCAGGATGGCCTCTGTGGTGCTCGGAGGTCAGCCCTGTGACACGAGGCACAGTTTCTGCAGTGGGAGTAGCAGCGATTACCTGGCACTCTGCTGATGAAGCCAAGCTTCTTCCCTGCCCCCCATGCTATCTGACTGGAATTATATCTTATCAACACAAACCATCTTCCTCTGGGAGAATGTGAAGTCNGGAGTAAAAAAAGCTTGACCCCTGACATCAGACCCTCCGTCTATCTCTGTCACTTGTTTCCATAGTGATTGTCACTGAGCAATGGCCTGCCACTCACTCATCTGTGGCCTCTTTGTCCTCCATCCACGTCTGCATCTTGCTTACATTCAAGTTACCCAATAGGAAAAAGTATAGATTCTGAAAGGGAACCTGAGAGCTGGAGCCCCAGCTTGGGAGCACTGTCCCCACCGCCACACAAACACACACTCCTGCCTCTTCCCAGGATGTTGAAAGACCTTGTGTCTTCCATGAACTAGGTCTGTCCTCTGAGGTGACCTCCAAAGGTCCTGACACATCTCAGTCGTGGGACAAGTTCCCTCAGATCCAGAAGGGATTGGGTCCCTGGCTGAGAGATGAAAGCAAATGGTCAGTGAGGACCTGCTTCTAGGATTCCTGGTCAAGCAGGCACTGTCCTCTAAAGGCTTCCTACTTCCCTGTGTCTGCCATGGTNTGTGACCTCATCTCCANCCCNNAAATGTTGGTCTAGCCCTTCCTTGTCTGCTCCTGGGGCCCCTCAGATTCACCTACTTCGTAGCAGTCCAGCCCAGTGAGCACCTCGGCTATTTACTCCTGGACACATCTGTGTCCTGCCCTTCATAATGAACCAGAGCTTAAGAAGCTTCCTTGGCTAAAAGCATTGACTCCACACTCGGGTGCTTCAGCTGCCCAACTCTCACCTTTCTTTCATTGCAAAATTACCATGTTTAGCCAGAATGTAGGAGTGTGGAAATTAGACATCCCCACCCTNGTTTCACCCAACTGTATATAGATCCATTTGAAAAAATCAGTTTCTGTGTAACTTATTTTGAAATACAGAGCATCTATGTGGCAGTGATAGTGAGTCCAATCCTCCATAGGAAAGCTGTATCCAGGTGCCGCCATGCCCGGTCTGGCACAGGCAGTCAAATGGCCAGCAACCATGCAGACCTCTGCCTGCTTAAGGAGGGGACATTAGTATTACAGCAGCACTCTGGTCTGGCCTGGTCCCAGAGCCTCTTGCTTCCAGTTACAACTGTTAATAATTCTCTCCTGTCCTGGGCATGGGCAGAGGCTGCTTCCCCAGGGAACCTCCCCCTACCCTCGGCCTCTTTCCACCCCCTCCACCCTGCCTCACAAAAAGAGAGACACCCTTGGTCTGTGGGCTGTTTGCTGTCTGACCACCATTGCTTCCCCAGCGTCTTGGTCCCAGTGGTTGTAGCCCCCAACTCCTCCGATCCACCACCACTGGCCATAGCTGTGTCTCTGTCTGGTACTGAATGCTCACCAGGTCTCCACTAGTCTTTCACTTGGGGCCCTTTAGAGATGAGCTCCTTAGGCTCTGTGGTGCTATGGTGGGTAGAGTGGGGTTCCTTCACAGTGAGGAGTCCCTGGGACCCTGCTCGCCCACCTCCCTTGGAGTGCTTTTAATCTTCGTCACTGTTCTGTGTCTATCCTGCCAGGTTCCCATCTTGGATGGAGTGAGTCTGCTGCTTTTATTCTAAGAGTCCAGTAGCTGAAAGAGACTGAGGAACCCCCTTCCCTGGCCTCTGTGAGGTGAGGTCCCCGGATGCCTGCCCGAAGTTAGCCTCTGACTCTGCTCTTATCCCTGTGTTCAATTCTCCATGTGGGTCACCTAGAGATCTCAGCCGGTGTGGCCTCTCCCAGGCTCAGGTGGTCCATGCAGCCTGACCTCAAGACCCTATGTGATCCTCCTCTCTCCCCCCAGGCTCAGGTGATCCATGCAGCCTGACCTCAAGGCCCTGTGTGATCCTCTCCTCCCCTCTCTCACCAGCCTCCTTACACACCAGCCTCCTGCTCTATGGTTCTTGCTGTTTTTCCAGGAAGAGAGACTTCTCTGTCTTCACGTACATTGCAGGTGCCTTGCAATGAGAGCTCACTGACCTCCATTCCCCTTTAAATCTCAGCTCCCCTTGACACCCAGACTAGCTCTGACCCCCTGTGGTGTTTCGTTAATGTGCAAGGTCCTTTGCAATGGCTCCTATGTTGCAGTTATTTGAATTTGACAGATAGCTGTGTTCCCACCCGAAGCTCCAAGTTCTGAGCGTGTTCGCTATGTTTTCCTCAGCTCAGCTCTCTCCAGTTTAGTGCATGGCTGTGTTCCATTTATTGCTTGGAGGAAGGGAAGGGTGGGGATGCAGTGAAAAGGAGGAGTGGATGATATATCCCTCACCTCGGTTCCTAATGAACAAATCTTCAATCCATATACTGCCTTGTAGATAGGCTTGAAGTACTTCCTCCTGAGACAGCCCCTGTGTCCCATAAAAGGAGCATGGGTAAAAGATGTCTTGGGGTGATCTATGGGAAACTTTGTCATATTGCCAAATACAGGCCAAGGCTGGGAGGGCAGCTTGTGTTGGAGCTTATGGAGTAAGCCATGCTGAAGTCCAGGCTTAGCCGGGGAAAGAGCCAGATAATGGAGCTGGATAGGAGAACTAGGAGCTTGCATGCCAGCCAGCCAGCGCTGGTCACATGACCCTTCCTGCGGGTTTGCCCAGGCCCAGGTAGGAAGTCAAATGAGAAGTTGGGTCTGGTGTAAGCTTATAATCCCAGCTATTCAGAACGCTCAGACAAAAGGATAATCAGTTTAAGGCCAGCCTTGGCTGCAGAGTAAGTTCAAGGCTAACTTACACAATTTAGTGAGACTGTCTCAAAATAAAAGGTAAAAAGAAGGGCTAGTGATGTAGCTCAGTGTAACTCAAAGCCATCTCCACCACCTAGAATGCAGGAGGACATGGGTCAAATTGCCAGCACTGAACAACCAACAAGAGAGATATCAGACAGCAAGAGCCTCCTTTGCATAGGTGCTGGGTGATCGGGGCCCTGCTCTTCATATGGACAAGTGACATTCCAACTGCACCCTGAGGTCTCCTTACAGCTGCCTGTGCCTGCTGGGATGTAGTCAGGACTTCTACAATGAGCATTGCTGGGGTGCACTCCTCAGTTAGCCACAGCCCTGTGCACTGGTGCCAGGTGTCTGACTGACACCCCTTGTCCTGTGCCCCCAGCTCTGGACTTCCTGGTGTGTCTTGCCAGTGCTGTGGGGCTCACCCCACTGTAGGGAGCTAGTGGAACTGCCTTGCCTCCCAGAGCTAGAAAGAGCTTCACGCTACAATGGGCATTTTCCCAATCTATTCATTCTCTGTTTTTGATGGAGCAGAACCAAAGAATTGGAGGAGTTGGATCTAGTCCTAGCCTTGCTCAGCTGACATGCTGTGTGACCTTAAATGGCCTCTTCCCTTCTCTGGACTGCAGCTTTCTCTAAAACCCAAGAGACTGACTGAATAAAAACAAAATGACCAGGCCTGAAAACAACAAATATTGCTTCTAAACCTACCCAATTACCAAGAGGCTGTGCTGACTTAAGAAACATACTTACCCTCTCTGATTCCTTCCCTCTATCCCACTGGGCTTTTGAGAGGATCAGTGAGAAAAATAATAGTTTGACTTTACATTGATTGTGAGATACTCAGTAAACAGAACACGCCCCAGGAGATACCCTTAGAATATTTAAGAAAGCTTCTAAGTCTGCCATGTTTTATTTTTCTTCTTCTTTTAAAGGCAGGATCTTATTTATAACCCATGCTAGTCTTGAAGTCACAATGTAATTAAGGCTGGCCTCAAACTCCCAGCCCTCTTACCTCAGCCTCCTGGGTGCTTGGATTGCTAGGGTGCATCACACCATCTTGTAGGGTGGCTCTACAAGAGAGTGAAAACTTAGGTCTCATCCTGCATTGGGCCCAAAAGGACTGAGGACCCCACAACAGGTTAGCAGGGTTAACTGGGGATAACAGTCATTGGTTAAGGACTACCCCACCTGCAAACTCACTGTATTGGACAGACATCGACCCTGACCAGTGGGCAGGGAGTAAAGGCCAGAGCTGGGCTTATGAGCATAAGCATGGGCCTGTCCAGGTTCAAGTTCTACACCACGTGGTGCTAATTGTTTGACCATGGGCAAAGATCTCAGTACTTCCAAGGCTGCCGTTTGTTCTAGCCACTACACGGAGCTAATATGAGTGTGGGCAAGGCTGGCTGGAAGTGACTGATGCAAAGAGATCTTAGAAGCAAGGATCTAGGGGACCACTGGGAGCAGTGTGGGCATAGTGTCCTCTCCCAGAGTAGGCAACTGGGCAGGCTTCTGGGGGCTTGACAAGGACCAGCCCTCCCTGCACTAAGGAAGCAGAATGGTGACCACTGACCTGGCAGCCCCATTGTTTGGAGACACTCGGGTCATGTATTCTATCCTCCAGTTCTTACCAAGAAGGCCTTCTCCTCTTTTTTAGGTTGACCCTCCAAAATGCCCATATCTTGGCAGAAGAACAGGAAGGAAAATATTTAAAATATTTATGGAATCCAGCTTGGGAAGCCCCAGGCAGATATTTAAAGTCTTGGTAGCTCAGGAAACCCATCTGCCCTGGGGCTTTATTCAAAGTAGGCCAGAAAAGGAGAAAATGAGAGTACAGGGTTGCAGTGATCTTTCCCTGGGGATTTGGGCCAAGCCTGAGGCCCTGTTCCTTAAGAAAGCCTTAGCTTTCTGATCCATGACTGTCAGGCACTCCCCAACCTATATCATCAGGAAAATGGTAGTGGGATTGCTGAAGATGGGGCAGGTACCAGCAAGCTCGAAAAGTCAGCATCCTCTGGGTACCAAACACTGGCAGTCAAGCCTATGAATTAAATATCTGTGCCTCTTTGACCTAGAAGAAGGTTGTTTGGAACTTCATGAATGTGGGACAGTGTAGACAAGACTGCTTAGATAAATCACAGGGTAGCCATTAAAACTGCATTTACGCCACAGAGAGAGAGCTTGCCATATCCTAAGTAGGAGAAAGCAGGAAACCACACTGTGTATTGAGGATGATCTCACCGGCTCACAGAGCAGTCTACACAGGGAGAGGAAGGCGAGAACATGCTTGAAAAGGTTCAAAGAACCCTGGATGATTTGTTTCCATTTTTCTTGGTGTGCTCCAAATTCTCCACAATGAATATATTTTGCGTTCTGATGAAAAACTTTTTTTTTTTTTTTAAATAAAGGTCTGGTTAAAAAGAAGTGTGTGAGCTGAGGAGATGGGTCAGTTGGGAAGACATTTGTCATGAGGGCCTGAGTTCCAGTGCTCAGCACCATGTACAAAGATGTGTACCTGGAACCCCAGTGCTGGGAACCCCAGTGCTGGGAACCCCAGTACTGGGAACCCCAGTGCTGGGAAGGCAGAGACAGGTGGATCCTTGGGATTTGGTGGATGGCTTTTGTCGAATTAGTAAGCTCCAGGATCCGTAGAGAACCCTGTCTCAAGAACTGGGTGGGTGATTGAGGAGGACAGCCAACATCTATCTCTGGCCCCTATGATGCCCCCCCCAATACACCACAAAATAGCTGTGTACCAGCTAGCCAGCATCAAAGTGGCCACCCCTGGGTACAGTGAATCAAGGACCAGCCTCATGAAAGCGCTGAAGCAGAGACAGGGCTGGACAAGATACCCCAAGCTTTCTCCTCTTGGGGAGAAGTGGAGGTTGACATTAACTGAGCACCCAGCCTGTGCCAACGTAGACACTTTACATGGACCCTGTGCAGCAGTCCTAACAGAGTGCCGTCACAGGCCCTTCACCTACATGAAGAAACAAAGCTGGTAGGACGGAGAGGTGGATGAATGAGGGAGTAACCCTTCAGTTTGATGAATGCCTAGAAAATGATGGAAGTGACCTCAGCATCACCTTGCACTTTGGTTTAGTAACTTACTGATAGGTACCCCAAACTCAGACAATGATCTGTGTGGGTCATTTTCCATCTGGCTTCCACAGGACTTTAGTGTCCCTAGTTTACAGGTGATGATTCTGCAGCTCTGAGAGGTCATGAGTTGGTCCAGCACCTCGGCCTGTGATTGACAGAATGAGTCTCCTCTCCTGGCCCTGCAATTCCACCTCAGCAAAGCCTGGACTTACTTAATGATCTTGGGTTTGTGCCACAAGGTCCCTGGAAGGGTAGCAGATGAGGACTATGAAGGGATGCATCCATGGTAGGGTTGAGTTAATTAAACCCTTGTGCCCTTGGGTCCCAGAGAAGAGCAGGTTTAGGGCATAGCAAAGGCTTGGGGTCTGATGCATGTGGCTTNGAACCTTCTGTTATCTATAAGACATATGGCCCCAGGAGGACATCTCCACCCTCTAAGTCCCACATTCCTCCCCTGCCAAATGAGGAGAGGATTTTTCAGAGATTAAAAAAGAACTGGCTTTTAGGGAGTTTACAGAGGGCTTAGCCCAGGGATTGCTGTGTAGCCATCTTGTCATTGGCTGTTGTCCCTATACTTCCTTCTCATTCCTTACTGTAATGTATGGCTGTTACAGCTTGAATTCAGTATTAGTCAATTGTGGCATTGCTCTTATTGTCATGGCTAAGTGCTATGTCATGTGCTGGCGAACAAAGACAATGATATGGAACCCAGAGCCTTGAGAGCTGCCAAGGAGGTGAGACCCTCCAACAAGCTATCAGGCTGTGGTGAGCCCCACAGTAGTTTGGATTTATAGAGAGCAAGGGAACACCTAGTNGTTATATAGAGAACATGTCTGAGAGGGCTTTAAAGGATAGGTAGGAGTTTGGGGGGGAGGAAGCAAAGAACATCCCACAGAAAGTAGAAGGAAGTGGGGAGGTGGTGGCAATCAAGGAACCAGGGAGGTTAGGGAATGGAACGGAGGCCAGCATGACTGGAGCTTGAAGTCTGTAGATAACGCCCATTAGCATGAAGTTAGGAAGGCCAGCTAGGGCCAAATAGTAAGATGCCCTCCATAGAAGGATGGAGAAGCCTTGCCCTTTAGCAGTAGAACCCATTGTCCATTTCAGGTGAGTGCCTGCTAGGAGTTCTGTCACAGTGGGTGGGAGGTCAAGGAACCTAAAGCTTGTTCTAATCCTCTGAGGCTCTCTGGAGAAAGAGACAAGGAGAGGAAGGGAAGAGTTTGACAAATAGCAGAGACAGTCTCTCTCTCTCTCTCTCTCTCTCTCTCTCTCTCTCTCTNACAAATAGCAGAGACAGTCTCTCTCTCTCTCTCTCTCTCTCTCTCTCTCTCTCTCTGTATATGTGTGTGTATGTGTGTATGTCTGTGTGTCTGTCTGTCTGTATGTATGTATACATTTGTGCTGATACAGGCTTAAGTAAAAAGAGGGAAATGGTTATTTTGATGTTCTTGCTTAAAACCAAGGCATCTACCCAAAGCCTCTGCAGACTTAGCTGGGACATCTTAACATGCAGCAGGAAACCAGGCTTGCCAGCAACTCCCCTCCAGGGCACCACCCCCAGACCAGGTCTGTGTCTATAGCTCAAGTCCCTGATCCTTGCCTCNCTCACATCTGGGTACTGCTGGAGTTAGATGCCCTGTGGATGTGTTGACAATCCTACCAGACCCCCAGGAGCTGGGGCCATAGATATGTCTTCATTTTTCTTCTGTCCCCACAATTCTCAGTGCATACCCAAGAGACACCATGAGAGTGACAAGAGCACATGATTTGAGTTTGTAAGTCAGTAGAGGGTTCAGGCTGGCTGTTAATAGTAGAGGTTATCCCAGGTGATCAGGAGGTGGCTGTGACCTCAGAGAACCTACCCCTCCCCCCACACACACACCAGAGCATCACTGTGGAGCCATTAGTGCGTATTTGCTGAATTGTGACCACTAGGGATCCCATCACAAGGAAGTCCTTTATAGGCATACCTCCTGGGTTGAGGGGTGGCTTCTCAAACAACCATGACCTTCTATCAGTGAAGGGCTGCTCTGAAGAGCAGGAATCCATTCTCTTGAGGACCCCTAGAACAAGGGCTTAATGGTCACCCACTTAATAGAAGTAGCTACTGCCCTGAAAGACTCCCAAGAAGATNAGGGTGGATGATCACAAAATGAAAGGTCCTACTGCCCTCAAGGGAGAAGCTCTGCCTCCGGGGCCATGCAGAGTGGGAGGGGGGGTGGGCTTATTAGGAGTATGAGTATCTTGCAGCTTTGTGGCTCTAGCGTTAGTATGGAGCATCCAGAAAGGCCATCTTCAAGGCTAAAAGTGTTTGATTGGCAGTGGACCCTCACCCCACCCCTTCTCCTTCCCAGACATCTGTCTCCCACCAGTGTCTCCAAGGCAGAGACTGGGTTCTCCTTGGTTCCTTCCTGAGAGAAGTTGGCCCTTGCCACCTAGGATGGGGCAGATGGCCAGCATGGAAGTCCTACAGGAAGTGACTTCCACGTTACCAAGTCACTGGCTCTCCTAGCTCAAAACACCTAGTGGATCNTTCTCTGCACTNTATCNTCCTCTTCCCTAGCCTTAGTTCATGGATCTGGGCAGCAGCCAGATCCCATTGGCCCTGCTGTATGTCACACTGTATTCACTGGCTACTCTGTCTATATGTCTAAGTTGGGTTGGGCATGATGCCNGACCAAAGAGACAGAGGCTCTTTGTCTGTAAGAGACAGAGAACAAATATACAGTTGAAGATCATGGAGCTGTAAGCATCTTGACAGAAAACCAAACAGGTTGAAAAGGTGATATCTGGTGTGTTTTGACTGAAGTATAGGAGTGAACCATGGTTGCNTTCTCTGAGCAGGAGACCTTTCTAATTGAGAACCAAGGAGAAAAGGGGAGCATGCAAACATTTGAGGAAGACTGTTTCAGCTGACAGGTACAGCACAAGCAAAGGTCCTGTGGTAGGGCATGGTTGACTGTTGAAGGAAAGCCAGGCTAGAGCAGTGGAATGAAGGGAGGGAGGGGGAGAGCTGAGGNAGAGGAGCAGAGGCAGGATGCAGTGAGAGTCTCTGCCTAGTCCAAGAGACCTTGGAGACCTTGGAAGCTGTGGTGGTTTGAATGAAAATGACCTCCACAGACTCATAGGGAGTGGCAGTATTAGAGGTGTGGCCTTGTTGGAGTNGGTGTTGCCTTATTGGAGTAGATATAGCCTTGTTGGAGGAAGTGTGTTACTTGGGGGTAGGTGTTCAGGTTTCAGAAGCCCAACCCAGGCCTAATGGCTCACTCTCTCTTCCTGTTACCTGTGGTTCCAGATGTAGAACTCTCAGCTCCTTCTCCAGCACCATGTCTGCCTGTGCACCACCATGCTTCCTGGCATGATGATAATGAACTAAACCTCTGAACTGTAAGCCAGCCCCAATTAAATGTTTTCCTTTATCACAGTTGCCATGGTCATGCTGTCTCTTCACAGCAGCAGAAACCCTAACTAAGACAGAAGCCCTGGAATGGAAGCCAGGAGATGCTCTGGAGCTTTATGGAGGGAAGCAATAGACTATAAGCCTTCATAATCTTTCCTTGTCACTTGCTCACCCTGAGGCTTGAGTGAATTCTGTAGTCTGAAACAGAAGAAATACTGGGTGAACTAGAAGGCAGTTTCAGAGACTAGAACAACTTCATTATTANGCATTATACATGTGTTCAGTGAACTTACTACACTCTATAGATACATGCAATTTTTATATGCCATAAAGTAAAATTTCAAAACGTGAAATTGTCATGAAATGTTTCATGACAACAAAATCCTGTGTATCAAAACCAAAATGTACCCCATGTATCAAATTTATTATTCTTAAAGCATGTTTATTTGCTATTTTTGTGTGGATGCATATGTGTATACACATGACAGGGCACATATGTGGAGATCAGAGGGCAACNGTGTGCCATTGATTCTCTCTTACCATTACACGGTCTTCAGGGATAGAACTCAAGTTGTTAGACTGTAGCAAGTGCCTCTCGCTGCTCTCANCTTGCCANCCTCCATAGAAATATTATTTCAGGTTGGGTGGATGGATCAGGTGGTTAAAAGCACTTGGTACTCTTTCAGAAGACCTGGATTCAGCTCCCAGCACCCACATAGGGAAGCTCANAACTCTAGATCCAGGGTATCTGATGCCCTCTTCTGGCCTCCTCAGAGACCCACACACATGTTGCATACACTCTCAGAGACAAACACATACATGTACACACAAATCAAAATCAAAATCAGTCTTGAAAATATTATTTCAGTATGCAGTTCATATGAAAACTAGGATGTTTGACTTTTTCATATTAATCTTCCAAGCCTGCTGTGTATCTCAAAGGGACAACTCATCACGATGCAGATCTGCTATGTTTCAAGAGCTCAGTGGCCACACATAGCCAGTGGCTATTCAGAGGGAGCTCCTGCAGCCTGGGTAGAGCTGGAGGACACAGGGCCATTCTGCACATGGGCCTGGGCTGAGGGAGGAGAAAAGACCCTTGAGGATGGCTTCAGGGTGGACATCAGTGTTGTTTCAGAGATGGCTGTCCACTTGTCTGACATCCTCTTGGAGAAGTTGGGTGCTTGGGTGGGTGTATATTGAGCTCAACCAAGCAAGTATAACTTGTGTCTAAATCAGTTCCAACTTGAGTAAACTACCCTTTGAAAGGTCTGCTGGAAATCAGTAGTATCGAAGTTAGGGTTTCNACTGCTGCAAAGATACACCATGACCAAAAAGCAAGTTGGGAAAGAAAGGGCTCATTTGGTTTATGCTTCCACATCACTGTTCATCACTGAAGGAAGTCAAGGACAGGAACTCAAACAAGGCAGGATCCTAGAGGCAGAAGATGATGCAGAGGCTGTGGAGGGTGCTGCTTACTGGCTTGCTTCCCATGGCTTGCTCAGTCTGCTTTCTTATAGAATCCAGGACCACCAGCCCAGGCATGGCAACACCCACCATGGGCTGGGCCCTNCTCACATTGATCACTAATTGAGAAAATGCCTTACAGCTGGATCTCATGGAGGCATTTCCTCAACAGAGGCTTCTTCCTCTCTGATGACTCTAGCTTGTGTCAAGTTGACACACAAAATCAGCCAGTACAAGTACCAATGGTATTTTATTAATGACAATGCTGAGAATCTCACCCAGTGGCAACTCCCTACGGGTTTAAGTGAGTTCACTTCCTAGCTGTCCCCTCTACAGGGGCTGGAACCTAGTCTCTCTCCCAGAATACATCTGCAATCAAGCGGGTAACTTGGAAGAATCTGGTGACCCTTGCAGTTGACAACATCCAGGAGTCCCTACTAAGTAGGCATAGGCTGNCTGTCTTGTCTTGACTGGGGTGGACTCTTTAGGCTGCAGTTACCGTTGTCTACATCAGCTAGGGAAAGGGATGCTGACCAGTACCAGAGATGAGGTGCAGAAGCAGCTGAGCAGACACAGGCAGGGCAGACAGGGCTTTTAGCAAGGAGCCTGTAGGACTTCTCAGCACTTGGACCACACTGCCAACAGGCTGATTCGACCCTTGCATATAGTAAGCTGAACGCACACTCATAGGCAAGACTATGGCTCAGGGCTCTGTCTCCAGCCAGTACCTCATCACTCCTGGGTCACCAGGGGTCCATATCTCAGTCCATTGAGTTAGTGGATGAAAACTGAGGCAGGGACNGAGAACAAGCTACAGGTGAAGTTCTGAGATNATTCCTGGAAAGTTCAGCATGTGCAGCCATCCTTCATATGCATGTATGGTCTTTGGAGCCTGGATGAAACCCAGAAGCAATCAGGTCAGGCCAGACAATGTCATCCCAATAAATCTCTCAATACCCCAAGTATGGGCAGGGGGGGAGGTACCTAGACATGAGCTCCAGGCCTTCGCTGTTCTGGAGATGAAGAAGGGGGCACTGGAGTTTACGGAGTGGGTTCCCAAAAGGTCTGACTTCTGTCGCCAATACTCATTGCAACCATCTATTAATACAATTTCTTCAGTGAACTAGAAGAGTTTGGGATGATGAAAAGGAGAAACTGACAGGTGCCTAGCATGATGCTCTTCCAGTAAGGTCACCAGGATGAAATTGGGTTCCGCTGAGTGGAGCCAAGAGCNCTCTGTCTGGACTCGTGGGCAGCNACACTTTAAACATTTGGAACTANCAGTGTCTTTTATTTCACTTCTCCACTTTCCCAAGCCTTGTAATAACCTAGGCACCAGGAGGCACCCCCTAAAGCATAAGCTATTTTAGGCTAAGGTAACAGAAATGCTTGGCACAGCAGGCAGTAACCCCTCAATGGGTGCACAGGCAATTCTCAGAAGGTAGGAGATCTCAGGCCAGGGTCAGCCTGCCTCTACCCTGGGCAAGGCTACCAAGGCAGAAGAGACTTGCTATCCTCCCACCCGGGGTTTGATTCTGGGGTGGCAGCTGGAGAAAAGGCTCAGGCTGACCCTTCCGCAGGCTTTTCTGCAGGGAGCCATGTTGTTGCTTTTTGCCTAAGTGGGGGATCTCAGCAGGGAAGCCGCCACCCTGCCGCCCTTCTGAGCCCTGGAAGGTGATAGATGCAGATGCCATCCAGAGCCACTTGGTGAACATTGAATTAACTGTAGAAAATTAACTAAATGAGGTTGGTGAGTGAAATGTAAATGAGCCCTTGCCCAGCAGGAGCTTGGGAAAGGATCTCTGTGGGAGACACAGGCAGGCAAGAGGCTGGGAACTCAAGGGTGTGCAATAAACAAATGTGTACAGCCCTGTGAATAAGGAAGCAAGGGCCAGTGGGGGGGGGTAAGGGGAGGGGCTGTGTGTGAAATGTTGGTGGAACAGATGGAGGAAGGGCCAGCAGAGCAAGGAGAGACGGNCATTTATAGAGGCAACCCAGGTCCTAGAACCCCGAGTACCACCTTAAGGCAGCAATGTGTGGTTTGAGTTAACTTGTTGCTGAAGGTGCTTAGCAAAGGTGCTAAGAGGTATAAGAATTCCATCAGCATGTAGGAATGAAGGCCTTCTGGCGGGTGGGCCTCACAAAACCCAGTGTAGCAGGTTTGACCTCCACCCTTAAGGGCCTCAGTCCTGCACTTCCAAGAGAGGGCTGGGATGCACAGAGTTCAGCTTTAAGAGTGAAGCTCTGACCGGTGGCTTTTTGTGATGCCCATGGTTTGGCTGCACCTGGCCTGGGCATCTCACCTGGTCTAAGCAGGGGATTGAGGAAGGTGAGGATGGGTAGCCTATGGGAGGAAGCAGGNGCTGCCTTGGAGCAGGGATTCTGCACAGAGGGTGGGAGGTGCAGCAGAACTGTACCACCTTCCCCACCACAAACCTTCTAGAAGCTTCTACCTCCCGGGAAGTGCCCTCTAGATTTCGATGGAAGTGCTTGCTGTCATGGCCACCTTGCTGATGAGTTTCTCCAGTGTGTCAAGTTAGATTTGGGAGCAATGTTTAGAAGGCCAACACTGGGTCTCAGGACAGTGCCTTTACAGTGACATGGGCTTCCATGAACCTGGCCAGGCTACTCTACAGCCCAAGTACCATAATGGTGACTTTTTCTCCCTAGTTATAAAAGGAAAAATCTAAGCCATAGACCAGTCTCCTGTAAAGCTTCCCCTCTATGTGTGATTCCCAACTCTCTGGTGCCTCCTACTGTTTGCCTGCTGTCACTCGCTGGCAGATGACAAATGAACGCACAATTAGCAAAATTACCAGACAAATATTATCAAACAGCCAATAGCTNACGCCTGGAGTTGATCTCTTGTTTGTATGTGTCAGCCCATGTGGTGACTACTATAATTTNTAATGGCTTACACATAACGTAACATCATCACATCTAACTAGTGACTTTCCAAGAGGAACAGGGGTGGGGGTAGAGGTNGGGGGCTAAGACTGGAATAAAGGCAGTAGAGTTGATGTGACTTCCTAGGTGGGATCATTGCTTCGAATACATCGTACAAGTAACCTAATCTCTCTGAACCTCATCTTGCTCATCCATTAAATGGCAATCAATAGTAGTGTCTTAGTCTGTTCCAGCTGCTGTGAAAAGGTGCCTGACGCTGGATAATTTCTCTCTCATTGTTCTGAAGTCTGGGAAGTTCAAGATCAAGGGGCCACCAGATTCCTTGTATGATAAGGGCTCCTACACACACACACACACACACACACACACACACACACACACACACACCCATAGTTAGTGCCTAATTGAGGTTTTCTCTGGCAGCAAGTGGGGTAACTCTTGTAAGAGAAGGATCCAGTCTGTGATCCAGAATGATCCAGAGCCTTCAGGACTTAACCACTTCCCAAACCTCCCCCCTTAATAATACCATGCTGGTTATTACGTTCCAACATATGAGTTAGAGGCTGGGGACCAACTTTCAGACCACAGAGAGCAGTAATGACACTTCTGCAAGCCATTCTGCAAAAACTGAGAGCGATGACAGTTACTTTAAAAAACCAGACCAGAGTGGCCTATGTTAGTACTTTTATAGCCGTCAATTAAATTAAATAGCAGTATTTTTGATTCTGCACAGAGGACAAAAATTCCCAGGTCTCCAATCACCTAATCATGTTCGAGGACACCCTGGCTTGGCCTGTTACCTGCAGGGATTTACCAGGGTTAAGAATTATCATTCTATATGCTCTCACGATTGTTTACTGGAATTTGAACNTTTTATGTCTAAAAATATCACCCACAGAGGGTGCATAAACATTTTGAAATGTCTTAGGATCTTTTAAGGTCAAATCCCACCCCCTCACCCAGCCAATTCAGCGCTCCGAAACCCACAGGGACCACCCTGGTGCCTCAGGTGGGGTGAGGAAGAGGAAGGAGGAGTGACAGAAGGTGGATCTTAGCCCTGTGTCAGGGATTCAGAATTCAGCAGGCCAGGTCAGACCTCAACCCCAGCCCAGGACTATTTGAGGATGAAGCCTCCAGTAAATGGATGTTGACAAAGCTTAGATGACTCAAATTCAGACCGTGGAAATGGATCTGTCCAACCCCGGTACCATGGTGCCTAGCTCCAGAACATGTCTCTAGGCACATTGATACCAGGGCCAGGCTTATCATAGGTGATAAGGTCCCATTGTCCCACTCACAAAAAGAGGACTCCTATGTTAGTACCAGGAACCCCTGAGAGGCTCACACTCTGTTCTGTAGACTGGAGAAGCAAAAACTATATGCCTTTACTGCTGTTCTATGTGCCAGAAGTAGACAGTCAATGATCATTTGGATGCTGTGGTCCAGTGATTTCTGGGTCACCATCTGCCATCTCTGGAGAGGAGATATGAG
>LZPO01035727.1:0-11815 GCA_001675575.1 Neotoma lepida | reverse complement strand
CAATGGGATGGAGCAGCATGTGAACGAGAAATACATAAAACTTAGTTTGATGAGGAAATGTGCATGTATGAGTTTGAAGTTGTGGTTGAAGGGCTGCAGAGAATGAAGCTGTAGTTGTTGGAACAAATAGCACAGTTAAGGAGAAACCCCCTGCTTTGAACTAAGACAAGACTCCACTCAGGAAAGGCTCCAGCTCATAAAAACGCAAATTCATTTGACAGGAGAGAGACTGAACAGAGAATATAACTTAGGGGTTCTTGCTCAAAAACCACCACAATGAGTAGTTTTTCCAGGTTTACTCAGTTATGTGCACAGAGGCTATGATGAAAGGGAGACAGATATCTCCAGTTGACCACAGANCTTGGCATTGTCACACACATTGTACTAGCTATGGGCATATACAAAGCACAAGAGTAAGGGAGCCTTGGAGAAAGAAAGCCACTGAGGCCTGGCAATATGTGTGTTTTGAGGACTTTGTTTGGTGGCTAGGGTGTTACAATTTAAAGTTATGTGTTTTGTGTCGACCTAACAAGGGTTGGGCTTGCAGTGTTTAATATTGTCCATTTGACGTTACATTGTCCATTTGATGGGATTTGGAATCACCTAGGAGATACACCTCTGGGCACATCTATGAGGGTATTTCCACAGCAGTTTAACTGAGGAAGGAAGGATGCCTTGAATATGAGTAGTACCATGCCACATGCTTCACTCCTAAACTGAACAGAAGGGGAAGGCACGTGGAGCACCAGCATGCATCTCTCCCTTACTAATGACAGATGAAATGGAACTAGCTGCTTCATGTTCCTGCCACTGCTTCTTCACTCATGATGTACAACTTCTGTTTTAGTTACTCTTCTATTGCTGTGATGAAACACCATGACCAAGGCCATTTGTAAAAGAAAGCATTTGATTTGGGAGCTTGCTTCCAGTTTCTGAGGATTAGCATATGACCATCANGGCAGTGACCATGGCAGCAGTCAGGCAGGCATGGTTCTGGAGCAGTAGCTGAGAGGTTACATCTGATCCACAAGCATGGGACAGAGAGAGAGGGGCTTGAGATGGCATAGGGTTTTGAAAACTCAAAGCCACCCTCAGTGACACACTTCGTCCAAAAAAGCCACACCTCCTAATCTTTCCTGAAAGTGTTCTGCCAGCATGGAACCAAACATGCAAATACATGAGCCTATGGGGGCCATTCTCATTCAAACCACCACCATGTCCCCTCAAAGAGTAAACTGAAGTAAACCTTTCACAAATTTACTTTTCAGACATTTTGTCACAGCAACAAGAAAAGTAACTAACACAACTTAATACAAAGTTTTAAGTCATTANTCTTTTTGGAATCTTCCATTATTTATTATTGCCAATTTTAAAAATATGTTTTTAATTGAAATGGAATCACATCACTTTCCTTTCTCCTTTCCTTCCCTCCGTCTTCTCCTAGCTACCTTCCCTCAAACCCCTTCCAAATACCCCAAATTTCAAATGTATATATATATGTATACATATCCTCTTTTTCTTTGATAATTGTTGTTATATACATATATATGTACATGTATGTATGCACAAATATATAAAAATATAATTTACTAAGTCCATTTTTGTGGTCTGTTTATACAAGGCTTCAGGGCTGAGCATTGGACAACCAATAACGTGGTTCATTCCTGGGAGAGGCCAATCAGGCCAAAACTTCTGGTAGTCATTGGTGGTTATATTTATTTGTCTAGGGTGGGATCCAGAAAAATTCTCTCTCTTCCACATTAATATGCCTATTGTTATTGTCATTTTTATGCAGTCATGTTTATACAGCCATTTCTAGGAGAGACTGTTTCACAGCAGACTTCCCAATATTCTGGCTCTTACCATCTTTCCATCTGTGCTTCTGCTACGTTCCCTGAGCCATAGATGCAGGAACTATGATGTAGATGCATCCATTAGGGTGTGGTTCTCCATGATCTGGGAGACATATTTCACTTATTAAATTATTGAATTTAGTTATTAAATCCATAGATTATCCTATAACCATAAATTCTCTGTTTTCTGTCCTTACTGAAGATGTGCCCCCAAATTTCCAGTTTTTAAGTATATCTAAATAATTTTATAGGAAACATNTTTTTGNGTTACTGATGTCCCTTTAGTTTACTTTCTAATCTCTAAGTGAAGAAAGGGATTGACATCATAAGTGAAGGTTGCTCACTAAGAAGAACCCCATGTAAAACTGGAAGAGATATTTGTTTGTAAGGTATAAACACAAGGATTATGAAAAGGAGACAATGAGTTATGCAACATTTATGCCCCCCAGTTTTTGAATCTGAACAGCCTGAAGCAGTTGAAATGCTAAGGAAAGAATTCAGTGGTCTAGTTTTTAGAATGATCAATGACCTCCAGCAGCAGACAATAAACAAAAAGTATAAAGGAGTATGTACAGAACTTGAAAAAGAAATTTATAAAGCAGAGATTCTGAAAATTACACACACACACACACACACACACACACACACACACAACATTGGTATTGAAAAACTCAATGAAAAATTAAAAGTGCAATGTAAAGGATCATCACTTGACAAAATCAAGCACGCGAATGAATACCAATGATTAAAGACCAGATTTTTTTTTTTTACACCTAGCTTTTTGAGAAACCTCCAGGCTGATTTCCAAAGGAGTTGCACTAGTTTACNCTCTCCCAATAGTCCCTACATCCATGCCAGCATCTCTTGTTAATTGTATTCCTAATCATAGTCATTCTGACTTGGTGAAATGGAATCTTAAAGTGGCTTCAGTAAAATATCAATAAAATGGAAGTAGAGTNGGGTAATACTGGGAGAGGAATGTTTCAAACATGGTGAGAAATGGGAAATGGGGAACTGAGAATGTGGAAGAAGGCTTAACCAAAATGAAGGGAATATGAATAAAAGATATATGAAAACCTTTAATCTTACAACATACATAAAATATATAATTAAATGGGATAATATAACACAAGTGACGTAAAAGGACAGAGAGGGGTAGTGTAGGTTAAAAGTTTAAGTAGGAATGGGGGTGGGGGACAGGAGAGATTGGGGCATAGGGGGTTGAGTTAAATAAAACTAAGGATATATGAATAAATCTTGTGGAAATCCACTAGTTTGTAAGATAATTTAAAGCATAATATTAAAAATTAAATTTTGATCAGAAATACTCTGCATGAGTGGACAATACTGGTCCCAGAAACCATGGGTAGTTAGTAAAAATTTTAGTGTCAGGCAGGAGTGATATATCCCTACAAGTTATTGGTCAGAAGGAAAGAACATAGAGTATTTCCATTTCTCTTGGTAGTTAGCATAACTGGTAATATTCCATTGTTGAAGCTATTATCCACTTTGGTTTCAGAACATTGAAAAATTTATCTCCAACTAACCAGAAAACTCTCACTTAGCGTTCATAATGCTTGGAATGCTATACAAGCTGCTGGGGGTGGAATACTTATTAATTATCTTACCCTGCACTGGACCCAGCATGCTACAATGCTCACTCACTGGGTAATTTGTGTCTACTGGTGAAATTGTGGTAGGATGGTTATGAGATCAACTACTTTCTGATTGGNTTAGAGGCCTGCTCTACAGGAGATATATCATGTCTGGTACTGTAAACCTATTCAAAATTCATACTTCTTGATTAGAGAGATCATAGTCCTTGCAGGAGAGGCCATCTATTGATTTTTTCACTAAATGGTCACACTGATAAATTGCCTACCTTTTATCAATGTTTTACTTATTGTTCATGAAGATGTATAAGATCTGAATGCTTGATGGCTTTTCCAGATCTAAGTTCCAAATAATTACACAGTTCTCCCTCAAACAACATGGTCAGGTCAGGGACATTACAGCAACATTCTCTCTGTAGTATCAGTTGCAAAAGCAACTTAGGAAGGAAAGGATTTGTGTTCCTTAGGGGTTACAGTTCATCAACAAAGGAATTCAAGTGGGGAACCCGGGGGCAGGAACTAAATCAGAAGCCAAATAAACCCTTTCCTCCCATGTTGCTTTTGGTCAAACTGTTTTAACTCAGCAACAGAAAGTTTCTTTATATTTATGTTCATGTCCATAGGTTTGTGCAGCTTTCAATGTGGTCAGAGGAGCTTCCTTTCACAGTGGTTAGTGGTTGATACTGAGATTCATAACTGGTCAATGTACTGAGAATAAGAGATTTTCAGTGNACAGGAGTAGATGGTTCATATATATCACACTCCTATCCAAGGATCAGAAAACACTTTGGGTGAGTGGGTGGAAAGAACATAAGAGCCAGAAGATGTTGAGGAGTGCTATGAAATTCTGTCTTCAGCACTCAAGATGGTTAAAGCACAGAGGCACTCACAGCAGCACAAAGACCTGGACAAAATGAAGACGGTCAAAATTCCAGCATGGATAGAGGAGGGGCTCCGAGGCTCCTCCAGCCCCAGCTGAGAAAATAAAGGCAGATGATGGTTGTTCAGGAAGGGAGAATAATTTCTTTCGGGGATGTGCCCTCTAGTAGGTCCCTTGTGCTCCATTAGATGACCCCACACCCATTTTCACATGTTTAGCACTAACTGAACTCAGTGGGCTACTATCAAAGTACATTATGCTAAAGTGTGGAAATGCTATGCAATTCATTACTTTGTACAGTTAATATATGCTATTAAAAATTTTAGCTATCCCCAAAGAAACACAGATGATAGAGTTATTAGACACATAGAATAAATAGTCATTATAAATATACCCCAAACCCTCAGAACTTAGAGAAGAGGATGTAAATGTTAAGGAAATAAATGTGTAGCATTTATAAAGCGCTACTTTAAACTTCTGAATGCAAAAATGAACAATGGACAATGTATAGCATGAAAAATTCACTGGATGAGATAAAGAGCCATGAAATTGAATATAAAACAATAGAGACTATTAAAACTTATAGATATAAGTATAAAATAAGAAACTAAGTATTCATATATATTTGTAATATACAACTTCATATATATATATACATATATATATATGTATATATATATATATGTATATATATATATGAAGTTTTTGAAGGCAAAAAGTACCAGGGAAAAATAAAGTCATGACTGAAATATTTTTAAATTTGATGAAATTATAAATCTATGTAAGATATGAAATGATCAGAAACACAAAAGGCAAGAAAAAATGGCACTGTTGCATGTGTGATCAAATTGAAGTGACCATTAAAGGGAAAAATCAGAAGCAAGCAGAGAAAAGAGATTCAGTAGTTACAAAGGAACAGATGATGGAAATACACAAGGAAGAAGAAATGTGGATTTTTCTTTAATGTACTGATAAAAACTGGCACCTGGATTTTATGCACAAAAATAATGGTAAAATGATAACTTACTAAGACATATAAAAGATTAAAAAATTCACAGCTAGTAGACAGACACAATATTAAGTGTTAAAGGAAGTTTATGAAGTAGAAGGAAAATAATATTACATGATATAATAGGTAGCTTACAGAAAAGAATAAAAGGAACTGGAAATGTGGGTGAATAATACAAGATTCTTTTTCAAGGTTTTAAAAATCCCTTTAAGAGAAGACCTGTCCCCCCCAAATAAACACATGCATTATTCAATTTATGACATGTCTAGAAGTAAAATGCATGACATATCACAGGCTGAAGATAAGGCATGGACTGTGAAGTTTATTTCATTGTGTATGAAATATTGAAATATATATATATATATAAACATATATATATTATTCAGATAGATGGTGACAAGTTAAATGTAAAGATTGTAACCTTGTGGCAACCATTAAAAATTATTGATGTTAAGCCAGTAAAGGAAACAGATTTGAGTTATAAAAATATTCCCAAATAGAACACAAACAAAGGGGAACAAAAATACAAAGAGCCAAGAGAAAAAAATAGCAAGAAAGCACACAGCAAACCAAGCCATATCAGTAATCACATTAATGGAAAAGGCATAGCTCTCAGTCACGTGGCACATAATGTCAAATTAGATTAAAAGCGAGACTCAAACAATATGTTAGCTAAAATCACTTCTAGATATGTAGACACAGGTTGGTTAAAGTAAAAATTGAAAATTTAGATAATGTTAATAGTATCCAAAAGAAAGTAAAGCTCAGTGTGATGGCTCATATCTGTAATCTTAGTACTTGTTGAGGCTGAGGCAGGAGTATCTCCATGAGTTCAAGACCAACTTAGGTTACATAGTGATTTCCAGGTTGACCTGGGCTATGGTGTGGGAACCTATCTCAATAAAATAAAAGAACATAGGAATGAAATAACGAAAGAANCTAGACATAATTTCATTAGGATCAGAAAATGTTGCTTCACAGCAGATAATATTATCAGAAATAAAGAATATTTTATAATGTGCATCAGGATGTTCTAATGTCCTATTATACAGTCTTTACTGTCCTGATACTCACTATCTAACCCATGCTAGAATGAATGATGTTGGCCTTCACAGACCCATGTATTTATATGCTTAGTCTGGAGCT
Source organism: Neotoma lepida (assembly GCA_001675575.1). Lineage (NCBI taxonomy): Eukaryota > Metazoa > Chordata > Mammalia > Rodentia > Cricetidae > Neotoma > Neotoma lepida. The sequence goes on along the minus strand of LZPO01035727.1, from coordinate 5,314 downwards.
AAGCTGTTGAATGAGGATTAGGAGGTGTGGCCTTGTTGGAGGCAGTGTGCCACTGTGGGCAGGCTTTGACATCTCAAAAGCCCCTGCCCNGGCCAGAGCCAGACCCAGTCTCCAATCTTACTCTGTCTCTCTGTCTTTCTGTCTCTCTGTCTCTCTGTCTTTCTGTCTNTCTGTCTCTCTGTCTGCTGCTACTCCAGCACCCTGCCTGCCTGTGTGCTGCCATGTTCTCAGTCATGATGACAGACGAAACCTCTGAAATTGTAAGCCAGTCCCAATTAAATACTTTCATTTATAAGAGTTGCCATGGTCATGGTGTCTCCACAGCAATAGAAAACTAATTATGACACTGACCTAGAAATTGCAGTAATTCTTCTGCCTCAACTTCCCACATGCTGGGAACATGAACATGTACCACCATACCACATTTCAGTTTATTTATTGCCTGTCTCTAAAATATATTTATCTATTTATTTGGTACTTGGTCAATTATATTTNGTCATATAAATGTGTATATATATGTTTGGTGGGAGCTCCACCTCAGCCCCTGGCATCCCACTCTGAGAGGGCAGCCCTGGCTACCACTCAATTTCTGCCCGTTGGCCGCTGATAGCACTGCTTTCTACCCGGTGGGTCCACTTCCAGACACAGCCGCTGGGCTGTACTCTAGCCTGATGCCCTATTGCCCGTCCCACTTCCTGCACAGCTCAGGCTCTGCCCCAGCTCCGCAGACACCTGGAGCCGCCTGGACTCCTGGCCCATGGGCAGCCTGTGCAGCACATGCTGCTGAACCCACCCCTTCAAAGTCCACCAAACACGGCTCCTCCCCAGAGAGGCTCAAGACCACTCCCTTGGGTTATTTATGCAGCATCCAGGAAAACAGATGCATGGTTCCTTCGGTCTCTTGTGCTGGTCTCCTCTCCGAGGGGCCGGGGAATCACCTGGGAAGTTTTGCCCGTTATATCCGACCTTTCCTAATGTGGCCTGATTCGGTTTGCTGTGTCAGTGGAGAGGCTTATCCAGGTGTAAGAAACTTATATGCATGTGTTTCCAATATACCTTGTGTCTATGCAAGAATTACAAGTGTTGCAGCAGAAATATCAAATGCAAAATAAGTAACTGAAGTCTAGACAGCCTCAAACTCTTCAACTATGAATCTAGTAGGAAGCATTAAGTTAGTTGGAGCCAATCATTTTAGCTTAATTAGTTTTAAAAACTGGTGTAGTAGTTACTATCTACTGTAATGTGGCCAATGCCACTTCATGCAGCAGTAAATGCTTACACAANTAGTAACTTCACCAAGCCCATGTCATAAGGACATCCACAGTTAGAAATGCNGTGGCAGAGACTTATTATTTGTTGTTTTTTTGCATATGGAGCATAGTGTTTTCTCCTGGATGTGTGACTAAATAAAAAGGTGCAGACTTCCAGCAATCAGAATAAATGCCTCAAACATCTGCAGCTATACATATGTGGAACACACAGCTGTGTTTATTTCAAAGATAACACATTTACATGCATACAATACATTTGCTTAAATGTATATTTTACACATGTGAGAAATTCAAACAAAGGCATTTTCTCTATTTGAATATGCATTTGAAAAACGACTCAAAGACATTCTCCACATTTATTTAAAGCTAACAGCATTTATTTATAAAGTGTACTTATTAATATACAATCATAACTCGTTCAGACTAAGGTATTTTAAAAGATTAAAGAAACTTAAATGGGAGCATAAGTCCCACACATCCAGAAAATTTTGAGTAGAGTTATTCATAGTTCAATCTTTCGGAAGACTTTGAAAGTTCAGCAAGATTAAAAAAATAAAATCATTTGCAATTGGAATGAGTCCCTTTTATTCCAAGAATTTTGTCACAATAGGGTGGGCATTTTATTTGGAAAAGGAAGCATGTATCTTGAGATATTTATTTTTCTTTCTACTATAATATCTGACAAGGCACTCATTTGTTTTTGATTTAATAAATGATAAATAGAAGGCTTCATTTTTTAAACCCTTCCCTGAGAAAAATACATGCACAAGCCTGGTTAAGAGCATTAATATCATCTCATTTAATTCTACCTTTGCTTAGGTTTAAAGAAAGTGGATACCAGAAAATAATTGTGAAGTACAGAAAATAAAAACACATTTTGAGTTTTACTCNTCANTATGGTATCATGAGAGATTTTGGAGAAATCTTTCTCTGTCTACATTCTTTCTGTATGGTATTTTGCCTCTTACAAAAGATGTGATGGGCTAGGCATAGGAGAATAGCAAACTTTAGTAACAAAAATTACAATTGAAGGAATTTTATTTATTATTTTATATTTTTCTTTTTTAAAATTAAAAATAGATTCTCCTCTCATACAATACAACCCAACCAGTTTCCCCTTTCTCCACTACTCCAGCTCCTTCCTCAAACCTCCCCCTCCCCTAGATCCACTACCCCTACTTTTCCTCTTCATAAAAGAGCAGGTTTCCAAGAGACGTTAGCCAAACAGGACAAAACAAGATACAATAAGAAAAGGCAAAAGCCCCATATCAAGGCTGGACAAGACAACCCAACAGAAGGAAAAGAACCCCAAGAGCAGGCAAAGAGTTAGATACATCTCCTCTCACTGTTAGGAGTTCCACAAGTATACTAAGCTAACAGCCATATATGCAGAGGACCTGGTACAGACCTAAACAGGCCCGGTGCTGTTTCAGTCTCTGTGAGCCCATGGGAGCCCTGCTTAGTTGATTTGGTGGGCCTCCACCCCCTCTGACTCCTACAGTTTGGATTTTAAATTTAGTTTACATCAGTATAAAGAGAACCACTGCTGACCTTAACCATTTCTTAACCAATAAACCTAACCATTTCTAGTTTGTTTCATGCACTGTAGATAATATGTCAAGAGGTTTTGTCAGGATTTTAAAAAGCATAATTTAGACTGCATAAGCAGTCAATTGTGAAATACATTCCCAATGGTGAATACCCCAGTATTGTTTGTTCCTATTTTACAGATGTCAAAACTAAGTTTCTAGAAAAGACCCACAATCATAGTCATTGGTCACGGTGTTTCAACAATTACTTTTCCTAAATTGAGTCTCTTGTTAAAAGTTAAAAATTAAAGTAAGAGTTTCCCATTCGTTTGCTTTTTTTGAATCTCACTACACTCAACCCCTTGACTCTCAAACGTCCTCACTGTTGGAAAGTTTTCCTAAGGATATTCCCCTGACTGGATTTGGGTGTGTTTGCGTGTAAAAGGTGGAAATTGGTCACTCATTAACATAACTTTGGCCTTTGTTTTATGTTTGTGAAAAAAGTCAGACTCCTCAGGGTTAATTTGTGCATCCTCAGAAGTACTAAAGCTTTCTGGTTCAGAAAAAGGATGGGCCTAAGGGCTCGCGCAGGGAAGGTCTAGCCAATCAGAGCGCAGACTGAGGGCTGGCCCCGCCCCTCCTCCTATGGTCCTCCTGGAGAAGGGGTGTGCGGCTCCTCGTCCCGCCCCTGCCTCTGAGTGACAGCAGCGTGGACAGCTGCCCACCCGGCCGGACCCGCAGTTGGGCCGCCCTCGCTGTGCTACGCTGAGGTGTGTTTCCGGCGAGGGCTGGGGGTTCGGGGTCCCAGTGCGCAGGACGCGGGCCCAGGGCTGGAAGCGCGCTTCCCCAGCGTCTGCCAGCCCTGTCTCCGGAGACTGTAGCTCCGGCCCGGGGGCGGCCCCAGGCGCGGGGCCTGGGCGTTGGGAGGCTCCTCCAGGGGAGCTGGGCTCCGAGGCCTNCTTTTCGACAGGTCTCTGCCTCTCTGGCGCCCAGAGAGAACGNCTGGGCTGGGGCGGGGTGGGCGTGGCCGCCTCGGTTGCCGAGCAACGCGGGGTGCGCCCTGCCAGCGTGTCTTGGAGCTCCTGGTCCTGAAACTCAGTCCCACCCACTCCCCTCCGCCCCGGACTTAACCTACGCTGGGGATTCGCTCCCTGTGCTGTCCATTAACTCGAGAGCCTTTTAGTAGCTGCGTGGAACTCTAGTTTCAGGCCTCCTTCCTCTGTGTTTTAACTCCTGTATACTCTGTCCTGTTTCCCTTTTATGGGGAACATGGGAACAGTCTCTGCAACCTAAACATTTGTAGAGAAGAGTTGCTTTATTGGTTAGTGCTCGTGGCGAAATGAGGTTACTTTTCCTGATGCTTGGTGAATCCTTGAACCAAAAAGATGTTGCTGTCTTTGTGGATGCCTAGGAAGGGGTTCTGTGGTATGTCTTACACTTGACCTTAATGAACTTTCGTTGGAAGTTGCAACTCATTACAGGAAGGGCTTTTGTATACGATCTTGCTTGCAGTCTACGGTCTACGGTGAAGCATATTAAACCAATAAGCACCTACTATTGGATCCAGATTTAATGATGAATTTCGAGTTAACAACACAGGTGACTTCTGCAGATCTCTTCTTCCTCCATATCTTTTGGCCCCACGTGATTCAGCAGAACAAACATTGTATAGGAAAACACAAAGGAGAAGGAAGTTGGCCTTTCTGTCTCTGTGCTAGGTTTCCCGTGTAAATCCTCAGGAAGGGAGCTTTGCTTGTTCTGCTGTTCACTAGCCAGTAAGGCAAGGTTAGTTTTACTCCAGTGAGCACGCTCAACCGTTTTTCATCTGTAAAGTGCTCAATCTGGTATCTACCCTAGCAGAATCAACTGATTTAAAAGTCTAATTAAAATAGTGATCTGTGCAAATGTTACTAATGTGCAAGTGTTACTAATTACAATTTCCATTTGTTTAGCTTAGAGTACTTTAAAATGTTCTTGACTTTTCTCTTAGTTCTTTGGTTTGTTGAGAAATGAAAATGAAGCCCGTTAATCTCTCTTTTACTGGTTCAGTGTTGTTACTGCTTAGTAGCACATGAAGTATCTTGCATGGCAATTTCTCTGCCCTTAACAGCATTAGTTTCCCACCTGACANGAAAACTCAGAGAAGTGGGGATGTGGTCATGTGGGGGTCTCTTGGAAAGATTAGGAAATATTAGTGTTAAATCTAATGATTTCCAAACTTTTTGATGCCACCATTTTGAGAAGTCGAGGAAAGGTGTAAGTAATCCTTTAGATGGGGCAGAAATTGAAGACTATATTGAGATCAACTGTTTTCTTTTAATTTAGGGACAAGATAATTACTTTTTCCCATGACTGATTAAGGAAAACTTGGAGCAGAGATTTTTAATACTCCTTCTTCCAAAGAGCCTCTTACCCCCTCAAACTATCCAAATAGGGTCATTACAATCCATCTCATTTTTATTAGTAATCAACCAACATCCCATGCTGAATAATGTGTTGCTGTGTTAAAGTGTA
>LZPO01035726.1:18834-32067 GCA_001675575.1 Neotoma lepida | reverse complement strand
ATCATGGTGGTTGTGTCCTCAGTTGACTGATTGGCCCTGTACACCTGAGCAGAACATCATGGTGGTTGCAGCATATGGTCGAGAACAGATACCGATATCATGGGGAGTCAGGAAGCAGACAGTGAATCACAAAGTAGCCAAAGATATGTCCCTGAAGGCCTGCCCCGGTTACCTACTTCTCGCTAGAAACTCCCTCCCAGCATTCTCAGAACCTCCCCAAATATTGCCACTAGCTGGTTGCCAAATATTCAGAACATTAGCCATATTTTATATTCAAACCACAACATCATCTTAATTTCCCTTTGTTCTTAGAAGCTCGTGTTTGTAAGTTCCTTGTGAAGGAGCATGCTGTGAGTGCTCTGGCAAGGGTGCACAAAAGCCTTTCTCTTCCTTTCTCCTTCCTCTTTCCTTTCCTCACAACAGTTTTTATCAGTGCTTCACTTAGAGCTAAGTTTTGTTGTTAGCACACAGCTAACAGACAGAAAGGCAGACCTTCAAATCCAGTTCCTTGGGTCAGTGGACACTTAGGTCAAGTTTACTGTGGAGAGCTTCATACTACCAAAGACCTGGTGGATCACAGGTTCTGAGAAACCACAAGCTCTGAGCATTGTCAGGTCTTCTGGGCCCGATGGGTCCCGGGACGATTGGTCTTTGACTTATGCTTCCATTGACCTCTGAGTATTTCCCTTCTGTTTCTGTTGTACAGAGACAATGGACAGGTTTGAGGGCATGTATGTCTTCTTTATTTTTTAAATGTTATTTTAAAATAAATATTTTATCTTTTAGTTGTTTCTAAGCATATGTGGGAAGAGAAGAAGATTCCCATTTAAAATTTCTTGGCTAGAAAAATCCCTGATTGGACTTTATCAGAAAAGCAGGCTGAGCAAGCCACAAGGAGCAAGCCAGTAAGCAGCTCNCCTCCATGGCTTCTGTATCAGCTCCTGCCTCCAGGTTCCTGCCCTGTTTGAGTTCCTGTCCTGACTTCTTCCAGTGATGAACAATGATGTGGAAGTATAAGCTAAATAAACCCTTTTCTCTCCAACTTGCTTTTGGTCACGTTGTTTCATTGTGGCAATAGAAACCCTAATTAAGACACTCAGTGCTAGAGCACTTGCCCAGCATGTGAGACCCCAGCTTGGTCCTCAGCCCTGCAAGAGGGAAATAAAGTGAAATGCATGTTCCTCTGGCATGTCCTTCTGTCTAGTTTTTCGGTGAACTTGTGAGTCATTTTCTTGTCACCCTCACTTGTCTTGACTGAGTTCTGCTGACTGCAATGCCTGGATGTCCCCTGGCTCCATTCTCTGGATCACAGTGCTCCCGTAATTTCTGCAGGGACATCTCTCCAGCTGCAGGTGAATTCAGATGCCCTAGTGTTGCACAGAGTCCTGTTTTCTGCCTCTGTCCCCCTTACTCCAGCCAAATCCAGCTACTTAACAGCTCCAAAAACTGCCATGCTCTCACCTGCCTTTCAACTTGATGTTTCTCTATTAGTCTCTATTCTTTGAAAGTCTAGCAGTGATGTCTTCTTATTTCTGTCCCNCGTCTCCCACACGTCTTCCAGCCCTCCCACTGTCAGGTTTCGAACTCATTCCTAAGTCTCAAAGCCCCTTAGAAAGTCTCATTATGTAAATGCCACCTCTCCAGTGTTTAACCTGTGAGCANGTTGAGGGCTAGGGACCAAGGCTATAACTGTAAAGCCTCATCACTCATGTGCCTGGTGAGTAGTCAGAAAGGCAGGGATTGGAGAGGCTTGTGGTTTGGAAGGGAGGAGCTGACAAGTGGAAACCACTGGCCAGTTTCCTGAGAACACATTGAAAACTTGAGATCCTCTCTTCTCGGTTCAGTCTTGGAGTCAGTGGCTTTCATCTCAGGTAGTAGAGCATCCATTGCATTTCCTCAAGTTTTGCCTGGCAACACAGTGTGCCTATATAGGACTACCAAGCCTGAGATGTTGTTTCCACCATCAAAATACATATGATGGAAGTTGGGTGGCAGGCTAGATTAGGTCTTGAAATCATATTTGGNAGCAGAATGCCAAATTGATGCTGCTTTAGTTGAAAGAGGAGATTGCAGACAGGTGTTGGCAAGTGGTTGTTGGAGGTCAGGTTTAAGCTGGATGTGGCCTGTTGTCTTATGTGTTGGTGATTATTGAAAACAAAAGTCTTTTAGTACCATTTTTGCTCATTTTAGTCACAGGACTGCTTGCAGATGCTCATTAAAGGGTGGTTCACACCTAAGGGTAAAGGTTGCCTTACTAAAAGAAGTGAGAGATGAAAATGACCAGAGTGGGGCTGTGGCTGTGGCCTCTGGCAGAGTGCTTGCACAGCATGCACTGGGCGCCAGGTTCTGTCCATAGCACTGCAAAATGAGCAAAAAAGCATCTGATCCTGATTCTCAGTTATAAATTAATCTCACAAGATTTCAAACACTTGCTTTAGAGAGCATTGAGTACATGGGTTTAGGTGATAACTCAGTTACTAAACTACTTGCAAACATGATGATCTGACTTATACCTAGAACACACATTGGAAACAAATCTGGGCGTGGTGGCATATGCTTGTAATTCCAGAGCAGGGGAGGTGGAGACAGGGATCCCTGTCCCGTGGCTTGCTGACCAGCCAATGTAGACTACTTGTTGAATTTCAGGTCAGTGAGAGACCCTGTAAAGGGAAGGAAAAAGAGGTGTAAGAGGTGTCTGAGCATAACAGCCGGGATTGACCTATATTCTACATGCAAATGTATTGATAACTCATGCTGTTGGGAACAGTTTGGGAAATGATGATAAGCCTGACTATTGATGTACATGATGGATGTGGTTCTTGTTCTCCCTGTCCACAAGATTCTTATCCAGCAGACTGACTCATTCCTGAATGGAGATGGGGAGAGGGATTTTGTCTGTTGAGAAAGTAGAGTGAGGTGTCTTCATTTGATCAGTCTGTAAGCATATTCTCATCTACCATGTCATTCTCACCTGAGGGCTCAGACTGCCACTGTTGGCAGACTGGAAGACAGTGCTCCTAATAGAATGTGACTCAGCATGCTGAGTGGCAGTTTGTGCTGTGTAAGTCTGCCTGGGGAAGGGATTAGAGGCACTGTGGGTGAACTGCTGTATCTGGAGGTGTTTTTAAAGTAACATTAGACCCCTGCTCTCAGGCTCCCCAGACCTACTTCTCTTCTCCAGCCCTTTCCCTGGTAGGAATGATTCAGGAGGGAAGTTGGTCCCAGATTCTCCACAGTTCCTTTTGCGGAGTTAGGAACTGCCCTGGAGTCAGTGGGTGAGCCTGGAAGAATGACAGTCTAGGATTTAGCCTCAGGGAGCCAGGAAACCAACTGTGTGTCCCTCTCACCAGGAGCTGCCAAATTAGGCTCTTGTATTGAGCTTGAATTGGTTACCTGTCCTAAAGATAGGTTGGTGCTGAGGGTGTTTTTATCATTGCTGTGGCCACATCCCTGTCCAGAAGTCACCTAAGGGGTGAGATGAGTTCTTTGGGCTTACAGTTGAAGGAATACACACTCCATCCAGGTAGCATGAAGCACTGGGTGGTGGGAGCACCTGGTTAGGTTCATTGCATTCCCAGTCAGGAAGCAGCTAGACCATAAAACTCAAGGTGGCCCCTAGTGGTCCATTTCCTCTGGTGAGGCTCCCTCTTTTAAAGACTCCATAACTTTTCAAGACAGCTTCAAACACACAAACATATTTGTGTGTGTGTGTGTGTGTGTGTGTGTGTGTGTGTGTGTGTGTGTGTGTGTGTATGTATGTGTGTTGGGGGAGAGTGTTTCACATTCAAGCCAAAGAAATTATCTTTGAGCTCCTTCTTTCTGGTCTAGTATGTAGTCTAGGCTGGCTTGAACTCACTATGTAGACCAGGTTGGATATCTACATGAAGTTTTGCAGCCTGCAAGCCCCAGAGTCCTGAGCTTGCAGGTGTGTGCACTACACCCAGCTGAGTCCCTCTCAGTTTTGTGGAGTAACTCACAGTGACTAAGGGACACAATTTATATTTGTGCAGAAAAGAACTGGAGTTGAGCTTTCTAAGCACAGGAAGAGGCAGTTGTGCTTTCAAACGGAACTCCATTCTAAAAAAACTGAAGCAGTGTTCTAACTGTGGGTTTGGTTCACTTGCCTCTAAGTTGGCCCTACTGTTAGGACTGAATTTCTCCAATTACAAACATGTCTGTGCTGAAGGACTATTAAAAAAGTGACTTAGTGGAAAGATAAGTAAAACAATATTTCTAGAATGTGTTTGTGACGAGGACAAGACAAGACTTTACAAGGAGGTGCGTCCCGGGAGAGCATCCACTCGGAGTTGGTCACTCAGTGCTCGCATGCTCCCTTCTCTGCATGCACCCTTCTCTGCAGCATGCTGCACCATCCCTGGCTCTCCCCAGGCATCTCTCCCCATTCCATTATTTCTGATGCCCATTAGCCTAAAGAAGCTTTTCTGGGTCTCAGTTCTAAGTCACTTACTTTAGTTCTTAGTTGGGTCAGGAATAAGTAAGATTTATTTTCTACACTCTAGTTTCAAGACTAGCATCCTAGTCAGGGCCTAGAATTTGTCTTCTGGTTCATGTTGGCAGGAATTGCAATTTTTCTGAAATGGTTTTCTAAAAGTGAAACCTTAGGCATTCAACCCTGGCATTTGTGTGCACTCTGTGCCTAGGATCCAGGATAAGGAGCTGTGACATCTCAGTACACTTGGGGCTTTTGTTGGCTGAGGCTGTGGACCTCCATTTGCTGCTGTGGCAGTGTTGGGCAATTGTTCTGACCCATTACCTGGAAAATCAGGGCCAGGTTAGTGCTGTGTCCGTAGAGCTGCTTCCTCTGCAAGTCACCTGGGGGAGTCAATATTTAATAAGTTATTTGGGCAGAAAGAGCAAAGCTGGGACTTCATGGAAGCAAGAAGGCCAGCTGAGGGAAACAGCTGCNTTCGCCAGATCTTTTCTGTCTTTTGCATTTCTACACAAGCTGATAATAAACACAGATAATAGTAAACATATTTTATAGAATGGCGTAAATCACACACCTCATTTAGGACCTGCTTCTTAGTTGTGGTTTACATTCATCCCTTGCAGGGACTGTGGGGACCCAACACTGTGCTGTCCNCTCAGTGTTCACAGGGAAAGAGAAGCTCCTTCATGTCTGAATATTAATAAGTAGGACCATTAGAAATCATAGTCCAAGGTAGTAGCTCAGAATTCGAGTTCCTTTTATCATGCACTCAGGGTGAAAGAATGAGCCGGTGATTAGAGCATAAGGGATTGGGCCCTGCATGGCTGCTGTGCTACCCTGGGCTGCCCCTGATGTTGTCATTGGTTTGTGTCTGGGTTCTTTGTAGGTTCAGCATTCACCATGGCTGCATACAAGGTGTTTGTTTTCCGTTCAGTCTTCTGGTTATTTTCTTTCTTCACTCTTTGTGGGGTATAATCTATGTGTTAGCCTTCTATTACTATAATAAACACTTATGACATGCCACCTTACGTAGAGAAGGCTTTCTTTGCTTCACAGTTTGAGAGACTGAAGTCTGTGACTGATGGGCCCATTGTTTAGGCTTGTGGGAGACAATAGGGTGCATGAGTTAGAGACAGCTGTTGCCTCTTGGCTGCCAAGGAGTGAGGAAGAAGGGCTTGGGATCACAAAGTCCCCTTTAAGGACATACCTTCAGTGACCAGGTAAACATTTTACAAGGTTGTACTTCTTAAGGCTTCCACCACTTTCCAGTAGTGCCATTAGCTGGGAGCCAAGCTGTTAACTGAGTGGTCTTTGGGGACATTTCCATATCCAAACTAACAGCACTGAGTGTCTTCATTGGAAGGAAGGAAGGAAGGAAGGAAGGAAGGAAGGAAGGAAGGAAGGAAGGAAGGAAGGAAGGAAGGAAAATCCAGAGGTGCAAACCTTCAAAGGCCTGGTAACCACACTCTTTCGGGCTGAATTATGAATGTAATTTTGAAAATAATCTGACTGATTGATAAATAAAGCCATGTAATTATTAGTAGAGTTATTTTTTTTCTTCTCTGTTTGTGAAATCCAGTGCTCTTTTCCCTGTAGGTGACAGTCCCAGCCCCCTCAAGGAGGACACCCCTACCAGCAGTCAGGATTCACTGTCCACTCCATCTCCCACAACTTCAACTGCCCATGGACCTTCCGGACCAGACAGAAACCACCTTGCAGCAGATGGAGGGAACTGTGGAGACTGGACAGCCACTACGTAAGTTGCTTTGGTGTGCTGCTGAAGGAATGGAAGCCATCACCACTTTGGCCAGCAAGCATTTAAACCATTAGATCTGAGGACACCCCCACACAGTGGGGGCCCCCAAGGGATAAGGGCAAAGCAAAACCTTTGTTGAGTAGTGTCTTTCCATTTCCAGGCCGGAGGGGAAGGGTGTGGCTTCCCACCTGAGTTCACTTTGTGGTAGTTTGGGGTCATGGAAAGGAAGTTCACTACTACTTCTCTGAGCGTAGCCCCTCATTAGGTTTGTGAACACAGCAAGGTGAGGATGATTGCACTGTGCTGGGTTGTCTCTGGAAACTGTCCCAGAGTGGTGTTTCGGGTAGGCAAGTCTTTGGTTGTTACTAGGCTGATGTTATGTTTTACTTCATAGCACCCTGCCTAATGGGGACATGGTAACTTACATCTGCTTTTATCTCCTTCGCTTCAATGCCAAGCTTGTGTAGATCAGCTCAGGTCTCCTGAAGCAAATGATGCTCATACGAACAGAGAACCTTGAGCTTGTTTGACTGCTTGGGGTTTTCTCTTACAGTGTAGATGGAGCTTGAGGAACCAGAGTAGAGCAGGGTAGTCCTGAGTCTGCAGAGGGCGTCTGAGTCCTCAGAGAGGACACAAGAGATTTATGAATAATTATAAGAACTTACTTGATGAGTCAATCAAATACTTCCAAAATATATTTATAATTCACCCAGAGAGCATTAAATTTTTTATGCTAAAATTACTTAAAACATAATGGATAATGATGCGTCTGACCCTAGCCAGGCATTCTTGGGACCTTAAAGGCATTGGAAAGAGTTCCTCACAGTACTTGGCTTTTTATAGCCTCAGCTAGAGTCATATGAAATCATTATGATCTTATTAAGTATTAAGAGAGGCTGGGAGGAATTTGGCATGCTGAAATTTTGGGGTGACCTGAAGATATTGAGAAGCTGTCCTGAAATCAGAGTGAAACTCCCAGGTTTGGAGATTCATTCTCTAGAAGGGTAAGAGAGATAGACAGAGAGAGAGAGACAGAGACAGAGAGAGACAGAAAGAGAGGAGAGAGAGTGTGTATGTATACATGCATGAGCATGCATATGCACCCCATCAAGATTATTTTAATTTTCTGTGTGAAGATTATACCCATGACTTAAGTCATGGGTGCTGAAATACGTTTGTCACCTTTAACCATGTATCGGCAATAAAAGTCCCTTTTGACGTTGCTGTGGTACCCAATGTCTAATTCTGGCTGCACTTGAGTTGGAATTAGTCTGTGTGCTATTTAGTGAAATCCACATCCCTAGTCATTTCCTTCAGTAAGTGCCTGTCAGAGTCAGTGGAGGATAGTTTAGCTAGCCATGCTTCTCTCATCACAACTCTGCAGGAAAGTGACATTATGAGCCATGGGATAGCTGTGGCTCAATTCACNACACATTCAGGCCCAAAACAAAAAGAGCTTGATGTGTTTGGTCATAAATCAAATGAGGAATGAATTCCCCAGCTTCCTATTCATACACATTTGAAAATGTCACGAAAAGTACTCCAGCCTTGAGAGCTAAAGCAGGAGGGGTGGGAAGCGGGGGAAGCAAGCAGGGAAAGATGTTGTTGTAATGGGAGCTTGCATCCTACTCGAAGTCTTGATTTTTCTTTTTTCTTTTTACCTTGTACACGAAATTTATCTGTTTCTCTTAAGTATGAGAGTACTTCCAGTGTATGTTTGAAAGGATTTGTTGGAGCTGGGGAGGTGGCTCAGTTGGTAAAGTATTTGCTGTGTAAGCATGAGGACCTGTGTTCAGTCCCCAGAATCTACATAAAAAGCTAGGTGCTGCGTGCACAGACANGAGGAAGNATGCCTGGGGCTTGCTGGCCAGTCAGGCAGGCCTCATTGGCTCCTTCCAGGCCAGTGAGAGACTCTGGGAAAACAAGAAGGATGATTCCTGAGGAGCAGCACCTAACTCTTGGCTTTTACCATGTGTATATGCACATGTACATTCGTGTGTGCGCACGCAGACACACACACACACACACACACACACACTTTGTTCACTGGTTCTGTCAGCTCAGATTATCTTTCATATACAGATGAATGCTCCTCAAATGGGCATACCTCAGAAACTCCTTATACTCCCAAGCCAGGGATGTGGCTCAGAACTTGTGCTTAGCAGACTCTGTTTATTTTAAGAAACAGTCTTTAAAAAATGCCCCCACTGTCCTGGGTCCCACCCACAGCTGATGATGATTCAGTGGGCCTGAGAAGGAGCTGGAAAGCTTGCATTTCTAACATACTCTCAGGTAATTGTAGTGCAAATTCTAATTGGTCTTAATAATAAAAACCTAGAGTCAGATATCGAGGTAAATGCTGAAAGATCAGAGAAGTAAAGGGGCAGCCAAAGTTACCTCTTACCTCCACAACTCCTCAGACTGAAAGGGGACTGAGCTCCTGTCTGCCGGCCTTATATTCCTCTCTCTGCCCAGCCATATCACTTCCTGTCTCCACCTCCCTAGTGCTGGGATTAAAGGTGTGTGCCACCACTGCCTGACCTCTGTGGTTAACTAGTGGCTAGCTCTGCACTCTGATCTCCAGGCAAGCTTTATTTGTTAGAGCACAAGCAAAATATCACCACATTTCTCCCTTTTTGTCTAAAATAAAAGTTATAACTAGTATAAGAAAAACTATATATACTAAATACAATAACTATATACAATATATACAGGCAATAATTACATCAGCAATATCTAGTCCATTAACATTTCACAAATTCAGAGAAAATACTCCATTATCTATCCTATCTTGGTGAGGCCAAAGGATTGTACCTAATTCACCTATGTCCTAGTTTGCATCACCAACCCAAAACTATCTTTTGATGTCTTTCAAACTTCTACACTTTACACCTCTTTAGTGAATTTCTTTTCTGAATCTGGTAACAAGGAAAACTATAGCTATAAAGTCTTCAGCTCCATCAGAGACCCAAGAAGGAAATAATATTACCTGATTAAGCAGGAAGTACAAGCAAGTGACTTCCAAAAAAAAATGAGAAATGCCAGAAACAGCTGGCTGCCTGGACAGTCACCCAAGGTTCCTCTGTAATGTTGAGGCATCATCTTCAGTCTATAGGCCTAGCGTATCTGACAGACTTTTCTGTGCAGTAGGATATTCTGAAGGGCTGTCCTACCTAGTCTTGGCAAAGTCTGCAGTCACTTTCTTTTGTGTCCTGCTTGTCAAATTCGGATAGCATATTGTTAGCAGTTGAGGCAAGGACATTTTCTTGCCCAGCGGCTAACCTTTGCCACAAAGAAAGTAAACTCCATGTGGAGTTTCTTGGATGCCCATCATCTTCTCTGAAGTAGATTGGTGCTGCCAGTCTTGCTGTCATTAAAAAAAAAAGAAAAGAACCTATGTTATTAAAACATCTTAAATGCCATATTCTGCAGATCTCTGTAGTGTTTGAAGACCACTTGTCTACCTAAAATTTGTCTGTTTGACCTTGAAAACATACCTAACCTGACTACAAGTTTAATTGTAATAAGTGAATAAGTACTAACCTGCATTTCTTTCTTATCCTAAGGAGTATGTAATAATAACTTTCAAGGACTAGCAATTTGCGTTACATTGTTAAATGAGATGTATAGGTACAATACCTTGAACAAGAATAGAAATGTATGTACAGTATGTCCTAACAAAAATAATCTCAAATTTGTATCAATATACAAAGATCCATATAAATGTAAAATATTTAAAACAAGTAGTTGCTTTTTAAANGTAGATTCAATAATCTACCCTTTTATCCTATTATTTCTACATCCCGCTTTTTTCTTTTCAAAACAAGAACTCTGAATCTAATCTACTGTGTTCAACTTTTTTCCTGACCATTCATTACCAATAATAACTTGGAACCAACCACCCTAAACAATGACAAATATCCATAACCCACTGAAAGAAAAAACCACCTGCCCTACCTCTTGGTAATGTGTGCGTTGTGTTCTTAAAATTACTTCCTGCTGTCTGGGGGCAAAAGCATCTTTAGGGGATCCTGAAAAGAAAAATTTGGGTTAATAGTCAAGTCCTGGGGAGAGGTAGCTGTATCATTTGTTGTCCAGTCTCTGCATAATGGGAAAGTGCAGGGCTTGTCTCAAGTCCTGGCTAGAGTCGTCTGTGAGGCTGGATTATCTCAGCTAGCCACCTTGAGATTGTCCTGAGCAGTTTGTAGTCCAAAGCCAATCTTTAGGTGGTGTTTGTCACCTTAGTGGTGTTACCAGAGTGCATATAGTGGCCCCATAGTGGGGCCCCATCCTCCTTTTGGAGACTTCAAAGGTCACTGTTAGGCATGATCATGCTTCACTTCAGAAAACTTAAACATTTTAAGTGTCATATGCAGCAGATCTCAAAGAGGTTAAAGGATCAATAGTTTGTTACGTACATCCAGAGTACAAAAGCTTAATTCCTAGTCACCTGATAGAGACTCAAACCTGAAATCATGTACAGGAGGCTAGATGAATCCTTTTTCTAGAATTAGTTAGTACTCTGTATGACCATTAATATAATGACAGAAGGTTTTATATATATATATATATATATACATATATATACATATATATATGTATATATATATATTGATCTTATAACTTTTGAGATAATATTCATACATTAAGAAAAGTGTTAAAGAGTCAAAACCAAAGGATAATGAGATTTATTTGGAACCCCACCCCTACTGATAATGTATGAACTGGTGGGGTAGTGACTCTGGCCACATGCAGCTCTGCCCTGTGCCAGTGGTTGTAAAGCCACAAGCAAGTGGTTTTTTGGTGAATTCATGCCCC
Source organism: Neotoma lepida (assembly GCA_001675575.1). NCBI lineage: Eukaryota > Metazoa > Chordata > Mammalia > Rodentia > Cricetidae > Neotoma > Neotoma lepida. The sequence goes on along the minus strand of LZPO01035726.1, from coordinate 21,043 downwards.
ATGTTGGGTGCTAGATATAGCACGGATTCTAATTGGTCTTAATAATAAAAACCTGGAGTCAGATATCGGGGTAAATGCTGAAAGATCAGAGAAATAAAGGGAAGCCAAAGTCACCTCTTACCTCCACAACTCCTCAGTCCGAAAGGGGGCCAAGCTCCTATCTCTGTCCACCTTATATTCCTCTCTCCACCCAGCCATATCACTTCCTGTTTCCTTCTCCCAAACACTGGGATTAAAGGTATGTGCCCGACTGCTTGGCCTCTATGATTAACTAGTGGCTAACTCTGCCCTCTGATCTCCAGGCAAGCTTTATTTGTTAGTGCATAAACAAAATATCACCACAGGTGATGGCTAGAAGCAATGACCTGGACCTCTGGGCCTCTTTCCCTGCTTTGAGCCTGTGTTGCTTGTAACTGCTTCTCTGGGGAAGAAGGTCAAGGTTAAGTGAGTTCTCCTTGTTCTGTTAATGTTTTTTCATTGACACAAAATGGTTGTATGTCTTTGTTATGTATAACATGGCATTTCAGTCTGTCTATAAAATGTTTCAGATCAACTCCACTTATTCGTATATTCATTAGTTCATACATTATCAGTAGGGGTAGGGTTCCAAATGGTCTGCACTGGCTGTTTGGAGATATGCAGCTGGGCCGTTACCCTGCTGTGCTGTAGACAGAAGTTAGTTCTCTTGCCCACCTGCTCTCTGAACAGTCCTTGACTTTGCTCCCCTCCCTCAGGTTCTAGTCATGTTGTTCTGTCTACTTGAGTGACAGCACTGTTTTTGGCATCCATGTATTAATGAGAATATCTCTTAAGTTCTTTTGGAGCAGCACATTCATTGGTCTCCTGGTGGCCTGCGTGTCTCCTGCACACTTGGCTTTCCTGCTTTAGATAACTCGCTGCCTGTTTGTTCAAGGTAGCCTGAGCTGTCTTTAGGGTCTAGCTCAAGGTAGCCTGAGCTGTCTTCAGGGTCTAGCTCAAGGTAGCCTGAGCTGTCTTCAGGGTAGAGCTTCACATCTAGGATATCAGAGCCTTGACAGATCCCTTTCTCTCTTGATCATCTTCATTTGGCATTTACACGGTGTGCCTCTGACTATTAGTTAATATCTCTGTAAGATGAATCTTAAAAGGTCATATTAAATAAAAACTCNGAGCCAAAATATTGGGGTAAATTCTGAAAGATCAGAGAGACAGAACAAGCCACAGCCGACCTCACCTTGCCAACTCCTCAGCTGATCCTGTTTCCTCAGACTGCAGGCTTCTGAGTCCTCACCCGAATGAATCTCAGCTGAACTGTTGCTAAAAGCGTAAAAGCTTTAAAAAGCCTCTAGTTCCTGGTCCTCACACCTTCTATACCTTTTTGCTTCCTGCCATCACTTCCTGAGATTAAAGGCATGTATCTTTCCTAAGCGAGACATAAATCTCAAGTCCTGGGATTAAAGGTGTGTGTCACCATGCCTGGCTCTGTTTCCATTGTGATCTTGAACTCAGAGATCCGAATGGATCTCTGCCTTATAAGTGATAGGATTAAAGGTGTGTGTGCCACCATTTTCTGGCCTCTATGTCTAATCTAGTGGCTGTTCTGTTCTCTGACCCTGACCCTAGAAAGGCTTTATTAGGGTGCACAATGTATCAACCACATAGCTCCCCATTTGTTTTATTTCACATTTATGTGGTATGTGTGTGTCTAATCATTACCAAGGTTGATCCTTATTAACAGGAACTTGATCTTAAACTCCATGGACATTTTGTGCTGCTGACATAGTTATTAGTAAATATTTAATTTCCCTTACTAATTATGATTTCTTTATAAGAAGGTCCATTTAAAGACCCTGTTTCCACCTGTATATCACCATATATCTCTTTGTTTGTTAAGTCTGGTTTCTGTCCTTCCTTATGGAGAAAGATGAGAACCACTTACTCTAGGCATCCCACAGCATTAGTTATGTGTTTCCTCTTTATAACATTTTCCTTTGCATTTGTAAATTTAGTTTCCATTGTCATTTCTTATCTGTTGTTCTCCCTCCATTTCTACACACCAGCTGTGCAGCACCAACCGTAGTAGGCTCTTACTAAATGCTGACCAAATTTCTTTTAAACCAAAGTTTCTACAGGCCATTAAAAACTCAACACCAAGCTTTAAGAAGGAGTTTCCAGGTAGGGTATTGACTATACCTTCTTTTTCTTTTTTTCTTTCTTTTTTTTTTTTTTT
>LZPO01035725.1:12121-40912 GCA_001675575.1 Neotoma lepida | reverse complement strand
AAAACAAAAGAACTCTATGGAATGAATGGCAAGCTATTGGCTCCTAATGTTTTGGAAGCCTGATTCCTTTACTGGTTGAGAATGGACTTGGTGATTCTGTTGGTGACAGTGTTCCTTTCTGTAGTTGGTAGCTATTCTAGTTATGACCTTGAAGCACCATTCCTAGTGAGGTAGCAGGTAACTGTTACACTTGCCTATGACCTTGAAGTACATGCCCCTGGGGCATGGCCACTTAGGATCCTTAAGACCTGGGATACACATAGGTGGTGCTCTCTTCGCTCCCTTGTGTTTTGGATGTTAGGACTGACCAGGCAGATCTTGGAAGAAGATCAGTATGGGACATAGCTTGTCTTTCCTGGACCCTANAATAAATACCTGTGCAATAGTGAGTTAACCCCTAATAAATTCCGTTGCTCATTAAATAGTCTCTGTGGATTTCTCACATTACCCTTCTACCTAGTCTTTATCACAAAACACAATGAAAACTGGAATATTAAGTCTAAACTGAAGGAATCATCCCTCAGAGGGGATAACTCCTGCTGTGGGTGAAAGGCCTAATGTTTTAAGAGGCATAGTTTCTTGCAAAGTTTAAATATCCTTAATCATAGTACACATATGTTAATTTCCAGCTGGGAAAATTGTTTCATAAGAAAGTTTACATCTTAGGAAACTTTAAAGATATGAAGAAAATTAACCATTTCTGTATATGGACAAGTCATTCCTACTCCCCTCCCTTCCCGGTAATCTTGAAAAGATCATTTTAAAATTAAGGAAAATATTTTCATATTTTCATTTTTCCTACATTCTGAGAAAGTGTTTTCACCAGAAAGTTCTCTCTTCACACATCACAGAGCATTTTGCAATCTGGGTTGCTTGTGACTGGAATCAACTGCCTGTGTGATGGCTTGCTGCTGCAGTGTGAAAATGAGAATGAGGCCAAGTCTAATGAATGAGTTCATTAGACACAGGGACAATTGCTACTTTTGTTCCTTCCTCTGCTACCAACTTTATGAGTAGAAAAAAAAAGTCCTGGCAGCACAATAGAACCATCCTTTATTGCCACCTCTCATGGTACCATGGAATAGGTGTTTATGTGTTTGATGGAGGGAGGTAAGGGGATGATGATGATGTCTTTTTTGTTTTTTTAACTTTCCCTTGGTAAAGGACTTAGCTCTAGTAAGCACTGTTAGAGTTAGTGTATTCAAAATTAATTGAAATGGTAAAGAGTTGTAAGCCTTTTAATATACATAAACACTGGCTTTATTACAGTGTCAGATATTTCAGTACAATGGCTTACTACTAAGTGTGTCATGAGTTCACCCTATGTTCAGATATATAGATGTTTTATGTACCTTCAAAGTGGAAGATAAGCCAAACCTGTCCACCAAACTCCTTCAACATTCTCCTTAACAGAACCAGGTCTGCCAAACTGACAGAGACTATTTCAAAACAATGAAAATTATTTTTTTAAATATTTGTTAGAAGATAGGATTATCCAATTAAGTATGTTTCTCAAACAACAAAACAGGTTATATCTTTCTAAACTATGTGTGTTGCATGGTTGAAGTATGAACTGTCAATTAACAGAACACAAAATAATCAAGTACACCAAATCATGGAAATGTTTGAAGTAACTCAATAGATTAGCAACTTTATTGGCGCTTTTCTTTGATATTTGGACTTCTGTATTCATTGTTAACATGAAAATTCAAGAACTAATATTCCTCTTTAGATTCACGGAAATCAATAGAATTTACTTAAAATTTCAAGTACTTCTAAAAAGAAATCTCAGCATTATATATGTTAAGCACACTTGCCACTTTTATGTTTTTCTACTAAGAATGTTTTTCTTCAGTAGAACTCAGTGTAAATGTCTTTGCAAAAATAGTATTTTTTTAAGACAAGATATCATTATGTGCCCTAGGGTGAGCTCAAATTTGCAGTCCTCCTGCCTTAGCATCTTCAGTATTAGGATTACAATTGTGTGCCAACACACCTGGCTACAAACTTTCTCTCTTTTGAGGTGGTTAGTTCTTACAACAATATCTGCTCTAAGAACAATATGTAATGTATAGCAGTGATTAATTATATGTATATTCATAGCTTGTGATAATGACCTACCTTGCATCTTGGCATATTATCCTTACATTTTTATGTTGCAAATTATTTTAGTTTATAGAAGGAACTTCCTTTCAGAGCACTGCTTAAATATAAAGGCATTATCTATGGAGTGAAAGAAGGCTGATTGTCAGTTATATATCCTGATATTAATTCATTTGCTATGTACTACATAATAAAAAAAGCAACACGAGTCTTTTGCAAACAACAGCTGTCTGTGCATCTCTAACAGTCAAGGGAAGAACAGTCCAGACAAGATCCAAATCACTGAGGCCAGTAGACTGAGGCACAATCAAACTGCTGTTGGGAACAGACTGGAGTCCAGCATCCACTAACTCAAATATAAATGCTCAAAAGCTGTGTAACTTGGGTAGTTACTGAATCCATTTGGGCTTCAATTTTATTGCCTTCATCTATCTATAAAAGCAGGGTTGTTGCAAGTTTAAGTGAATATATACACACATATAAATATGTACTTAAAATATATACTGTATGCATATTCACTTAAGGCTTAGTATGTAAGAATGTGTTCTTAATTTGATATCTATATAGTACATATACACTTTAGAGAAGTTTTTCAGAGAGCAAATGCTTTTTAAATATTAACTATCATACTGACATAGCATTTCCCACTCTAAACTACTAATAATAACAAAGTTAAATGATTTGGTGGTTCTCTTATCCTGAAGGGTCAAAGATCACAGTAAAATGTCTCCTTTAAGAAGTGGAGCAAACATAGAATGAGAAGCCCTAAGACAATACACTGAGTTACCAGCCAGGCTAATCATTTCCTGTCTATACAGCTAGCAATTTGGAGAACTAGCATGGGGACTGTTAGTTTGGATATTTTTTAGGAATGATGGATTGCTATGTTCCAGGGACAGGACTGATGAGATTATAACTCCTGCTACTCATCGCCTATTACTGAAACAGCAGTCTTGAAAAAACAAAACAAAAAAACCAAGCAAACAAAAAAGGGAGTATAATATAAATCAAAACAGTCAATTTCCAGCTTTATAAGGACAGAGATCTGTCTATTGTTTCATTACCATGTATACACAACCCTGGGAAGTGCCTACTGATTACTGGAGGCTGGGTAACTATTTCTTGAATAAGTCTAATGAGTGAAAAGCTTACTCTATCCCCTTTATGAGCAAAGCATTAAAAGGAAAATAGAATGGCATGTGTTCCTAAGTGAGGGATTTCGGAGCCGGAGACGGTTAGTAGGCTCCTCAGTGGCTCTGAGAGAAGCATATGCTGGAGGTGAGCGGGGGACTAAGCATTTCAGCAGCCACTGAGCTGACTCACATTCACAGGAGTGTAGGATGTGCAGTGGTGCCATCCTTAACTCAGATTCCCGGGCAGGTGTCACATTTGAATTACAAATACCTTGTCCCGTGTCTTTCTAACTCTACTGTGTCTACTTCCATATTTCCCCCTCCAGCATTTTCAGAAATCTTTGACCTATTACAGTGCCATAAAGAATTTAAGAGAAACCTTTGGCAAACATAGAGCTGACTTTTAAGCTTTGAGTGATGAGAATAATTACTTTGTCCTTGTCCATTTTATAGGTGGGGCTGACTATCTGACATTACTGATAATTTAGCTTATAATCTCAGAGGATGGATTAATATAGCACTATTAGAACTGTGTCTGATGTCAAATCTAAATACACATTCTTTTCTATTCTCCTAGCAACTTTTTTTTTTCTTGAAATAGAAAACAAAATCCCTTTTTACAGCACAGGCAATTGGACGATTCAAACTCCTTAGTACACATTCTAAGTTTTCCTAATTATCTTTGTACTGAAAGCTGAGAGGTTATTAGTCATCCTTGGCTGAGCCACACTCCATTCTCCTCACTCTTCTAAGTACAATAAAACAGCAAACACCCTCAGAGTACATTATTAATCAATTAGATATAATTTCTTAGAATGGCTTCCATCATCTCATTTGACTTTGGAGCTTTTAGGCATTAATTAATCATAAGCTGTCAAAAAGCTATCATGCTTTTATAAGGTGTGTTACCGTATCAGGCCTGACCCCAAATTCTGAGCCTGAAAGGAAAAAAACAAAAGGGAACTATGAGAAATATGGTGAAAATACATCAGTAAATAGAGAAAATAATTAGGCCTGACGAAATTAGAGGGGAAATTCAGATTCATTTTATACCAAGGTACTGTTTCTTTCTATGTTTGAAGCTCTATGTAGAAAAACGGTACTTAGTGTTAGAACACCATTAAAGGTGATAGAATTTCACTTGGCCCTGGGACATATAGGGTAAACACTTAGGTTATTGCACACATAGCTACAAAAGTTTAGACAACACATGTTCTGATTAACGTTAACACAAATAGTGTTTAAGGCTAGCCAACACTGGAAAGCAATCATTTCCAAGATGGTGACCAAATGTCTTAACAGTGTCACCTGTTGGAGTTGACAGAAAGGACGTCTCATGTCAAAATGTGTTCATGGGATATTTTCACACTTGCCAGGTTCCTCTCACTTGGATACTAACTAGACTGAGGCACTTTAAGAGCTGTGGACTGAAGTTTCTGAAGTACATAGAAGACATGGAGTTTCAGTGGCCATTGAAACATGGCAAGAAAGTAAAATGAAATTCAATAATTAAAAAGGAAGTAAACAGCTCATTAAATCAGGAACTTGTAAAAATCATTGTTCTCTGGAACAGAAAGATAAGTACTTATCACTCCTCAAGGTTCAGTGAATATTACCNGNAGCTGATGTTAAGGTAGAGTGGTTTAGCTGTTTGACCTCGAAAAGGTTTAAATTATTGATGAGTTAAATATTTTGAGTTAGTTTTGAGTAACCTTCAAAGTATTGAACTTTACATATAGATTCCAAGCAGTCTGGAAAACTAAAACGTCAAGTAAAACAAGTTGGAAGAGTTTAGTAAAGTGTGTAAAAATTAAAAGACTGAAAACCACTTTGCTTTAAATGTGTAAAAATAAATTGCATCCAATTGTCAGGTTCTTTCCTTGCTTTCTTTTCTTCTTCTTCTTCTTTTTTTTTCCCCTAGCCTTAGTTTGTTGGGACATACTGCACCCGCCACAACACGTTGGACAGTAGGTCCTGGTACACACTAAGGAATAGCCAACCAGGTAAATACATCAAAGTGATGAGGCCCATGAAATTGAGTGGATAATGAGAATAGTCCCAGGAACAGGCCCCACACATNCGAAGTCCCAGACCCCAGGACAACTCCCAGGCATAGATAAAGATCACATAGATGGGCACCCGCTTCCAAGTGCCCCAGCCACGGCTGTAGTGAAGGTGGAAGTAGAGTTTTTCCACCACAAAACTACAACTGCCATACATGAAGAAGGACCAGAGCGATGTGTGTCCACTGCTGGCCCCATCCCCCTGCCCCAGCACGTTGAAGAAGAAGGTGAAGAAGATCTCATCCAGAAAGCCGTGCATTCCAAAGAAAAGGAAGCGGAGAAAGTCTGGCAGTCCTTGGCTAGGGACTCCTTCTGCGCCCTTGGGGCCGCGGGGTCCTTGTCGCCGGCCACCAGCCTCCAAAAGGACTCGGGCGTCCGGGGCTGCCGGTAGCGTGTCCCTGGTTTGCTGCTGGCGCTTCCGTGGGTACTGCAAACGTAGGAAGCGCTTCAGGAACACTTGGCCGTGGTAGAGCGCCAGTACGTACTGCAGTGCCAGGTCGAGCGCCCCCGGCGCCGCCGCGCCCCCCGGCCCGCCGCCTAGGCTGAGCAGCAGCGCCTGGCCCGCCAGGGTCTGCAGCCCCACGTGCGCCCAGGGGTAGAGCAGGAAATTGAAGAGGAAGGCGCTGGGGCAGCGCGGCCGCTGCAGGTAGAGTTGCTCCAGGGCGAAGTGGGTGAGCGAGTGCAGGAGGCAGCGGTAGGGCGATGAGAAGCCCAGCATTCGCAGGTCCGGGCTGCGGGCGAAGCGCCTGGCGGAGGACACCAGCACGTCCAGGGTGATGCCGTGCATCCCGTAGAAGTACAGGCGCATCCAGGCTGGCAGCGCGCCGCGCTCGGCCGGAGCTTCAGCAGCGGACAGCGGCTCAGAGCTGCTGGCTGCTGCCTGGCTGTGCAGCCCGCCCGGAGCCCCGGATCTCCGGGTCGCGCCTTCCCTCCGCGTTGGCCCCTCACACGCCACGTCGCTGCCCGCCATGGGCTACTCAGGCGCCCTGGGCCGAGCGGCCGAGCCCCGCACCTCCTCCCGGGCGCCGGCCACCCCCGGGGGGCGCGCACGTAGCTCCGTCGGGTTCAAGGTCTCCGGGCGCTTGGGGGACGCGCGGGTCGCCCCGGCCACTAGGAGTCCCAGTGCCGTGGTCCCGCCGCTCCCTCCTCTCCAGTCCAGGGCGAGGTGCCGCCCGCCCGCTCCCGCGATCACCCTGTGCGGCCTAAGGAATGGCCCGGCCGGGTGAGGGGAGGTGATGCCTGGGCTGCAGGGAAGAGAGCCGAGGTTGGTGGCAGCCCCATCCCCTCTACCGCTCAGCCCCGCCGCTTCTGCCGCAGGCTCCGGGAGCGTTACGCGAGCGGAGACAGCCCTTCCCCCGGCCCTTCCCATGCCCCTCTCCGCCCGGCTCGACCTCTCCCGCCTTCCAGGGCCCCCGCCCCGCCCAGCCTCCAACGCCAGAGCTTACAGGGGTCGGCTGCGAAAGGCCCTGCGCGCCGCCGGGTCCCCTCTGGCCATCTCTGCAGGCCCCGGGCGACTGCTGCGGGGGGCTGTCGCTGAGTTGGTGGCTGGAGTGGAGAACCCCCTAACAGGTGTGAAGGCGAACTGTGGGGCATTCCCGGCATCGTGGAAACCAGGGCCAGGCCTTGGCTGGCGGAGACAAATGGCCAGGTGCCACCAGCCGGAGGCCGGGCCCAGGACCAAACTGTGGTACTGTATATTTAATGTCCTTATGCAAAGCCAGCTGTGTCCCAGTCACAGAGTGTTAACTAGAGACTCCACGCTTGCCTGCCTAGAGCAGCCTGCATCTGAGTGCTGCCCCAGGCCGGATTCTCTTTATCAGTCTTTGTTTAAGTTAGTTTATTCGGGGTCAAGCCCCGAAGAATTTAAAAAAAAAAAATGACTTTAGGCCAGTCCTGCTGAGTTGTGCCCTGGCTATGGTGGATGGGAGTCCCCTCCAGAGGACAGTGTGCTTGCTGCTACTGGCACAGACCAGGGCTGGCTTTTCCTTCCTGAAGAACTAGGTCATCTCAGAAATACAAATGAGATAGAGCGCCAAGCCTTTTCTTTTTCTGTCTTTATTTTTCTGTCTTTTGCCCCCTCCCCCACTTCCTGCTTCCTCCTTCAGGCCTCCTAGCCTCCCTCATCCCCCTCCCTGTTTCCTCTCTCTCATCTCTCCTCCTCCCTACCTCTGTCTTGGTAGAAAGAGTGGAGGGATCTTTGAAGTAAATTATATCATTAACGACCCCCTGTAACACGAATTTCTAAAGGTCTTATCATAAAAAACCTGGAGCCTGATATTGGGGTAAAAGCTGAAAGATCAAAGAAGCAGAGCAAGCCACAGCCACTACCATCTCATCAGCTCCTCAGCCTGAAAGAGCTCCAGCTGAAAGGGCTTCAACTGAAAAAACCTTTAGTTCCTGTCTCCTCACGCCTTATATACCTTTCTCCGCCCAGCCATCACTTCCTGGGATTAAAGGTGTGTGCCACCACTGCCTGGCTCTGTTTTTCTCTCCTAGACTGAGTCAATCTCATGTAGTCCAGGATGGCTTTGAACTCACAGAGAACCAGATGGATCTCTGCCTCCTGGGTGCTAGAATTAAAGGTGTGTGCCACCACTGTCTGGCCACTAGGTTTAATCTAGTGGCTTGTTCTGTTCTCTGATCTTCAGGTAAATTTTATTAGGGTACACAATATATCACCACAACCCCCTCTCCCAGTTCATGTCTAAGCAGAAACTAGAGAATAATTTTACTCTGTCGGGAGTTCAAATCTTCCCTGCATAAAAACCTTTGTGGAGATATTTTCTTCTGGAGAACAAACATTCTCTGGTAGATCTATTTTTGGAGCAACTCTGTGCCTGTCCTTTTCGCTTGCTCATTTTCAACCATTTGAGCTACTGTCCATGGTAGCCATGTTGCTTGTGAGTTAGCTAAGAGAGATGAGATCAGAACAAACACAGCTCTAGTGATGCCAACCAGCCCTAGTCTGAAGTCAAAGGAAGGCGTTTTCTCTCAGCTGTGCTAGCAAGTTGTTTCTTCTGCTGACTTTGAAGTTGCCACACCAAGGACAAAAGTGTCAGGTAGCAGACAGCAGCACTGCTGTGGGACTGGAACAGGGCTAGGTACCCAAATTCCTGAAAGCCCAGAGGAAGAGGAAAAGTGCAGTAACATGCACTTTCTCTTTAAAAGATGTATAATCTGGTTGGAATGCTAGAAAAGAACCTGCCAGGCTTGATGATGCACACATGTAATCCCAGGCCCCAGGAAGCTGAGAGAGTTCACGTCAGCTGGGACTACAGAGTGAGAACTCCTCCCTCCCCTGAAAAGTAAAAAACAGAAACAAGCACAACACAACAAAAGCAACAACAACAACCAAAAAGAAAGACTCGAAGTGATGTGAAACAATCTGTTATACTTCTGATAAATATTGTGATTTTAAATAATAAATATTGTGATAGCCTAGTACTGCATACAAAGGTCAAATTGCTTTTGACTTATTCTATCTCCAAACAACTTCTCTTTCACTCCACTATTGCTCTTCGTTCAAGAGAAAGCACTCTGTCACAATTACAGTATATATCCATCCATTCATGTGTGGTAAATTAAACTTAGACTGCTTTAAAATAGTAAATTAAACTTCAGAGGTACATGTCTTCTACTGTAATGTTTCCAAAGAATGCAAAGAAAACTTGCAAAGTATGTAGAGAAGACTTTTGTATTAAAAAAACTGAGCTTCTAAGAGCATACATATGCTTTAAAGACAGTGTCTGACTTTGAACTTGTGTCAGCCTCCTGAATGCTGAGATTGCTACCATGTGCCAGCACTCCTTTTTCTGATGTTTTGATTCTGCCATTTTTTAAAAAAATTCTATTTTTGTATGCTATATGTGTTCAGTAAAATATTAGTATAATAAGGTATAGGTAAACTTTACATGCATATGTGTAGGTATAGTTTATGCTAAATTTAATGGAAGGTATACAGTAAAAAGTTGGGAGCTCACTCTTCTCAAGTAGTGTGACATTCTATCAAGTGAGAGAGAATTCCAAACATCTTTTTTTTTTTTTTTTTTTTTGGTTTTTCGAGACGGGGTTTCTCTGTGTAGCTTTGCGCCTTTCCTGGAACTCACTCGGTAGCCCGGGCTGGCCTCGAACTCACAGAGATCCGCCTGCCTCTGCCTCCCGAGTGCTGGGATTAAAGGCGTGCGCCACCATCGCCCAGCGAAAGATTTATTTATTTATCATGTATACAGTGTTCTGTCTGCATGTATCCCTGCAGGCCAGAGGAGGGCACCAGATCTCATTACAGATGGTTGTGAGCCACCATGTGGTTGCTGGGAATTGAACTCAGGACCTCGGGAAGAGCAGTTTGGATTCTTAACCGCTGAGCCATCTCTCCAGCCCCGTTTTCCTTAAAGTGATACAATACACACATGAGCAGATGCAAAGTCAAAATATAAGCACAGTTGATGTCTCCTTCTCCCCATGTTTATTTCATATTTTCATTGTGGTCTCCATCCTAATACTTTAGAATGTGAGAGACACTCACTTTAAACTGAGAAAGAAGCCAGTAAGTACAAGACAAGGTACAGGGAAATTAAAATTATACTGCTTTTAGTTCTTTTAATTCAGTGCCTCTGTAACAAACAAGTTATGAAGAATCAGCTCAGGGTGTTATTCCATTTAAACAGAATATCTGAGGCTTGGCAATTTTAAAGAAAAGAAGTTCATGTAACTCACAGGTCTCGAGTATGGCACTGGATTTTGCTGGGCCTTGTCCATGCCCCATGGCAGAGAGCACGACAGTGTTGGGAGTGTGTGCAGAAGAGATTGGATAGCGAGACAGGAAGCCAGAGGGACTGATGGGTCAGACTTTCTTATAATAATACTCTTTTAAGGAGAACCCACCTGAGAAGAACAGCATTGGTGGCTCCTGGGGGCCTTCTGATGAGATGCCTACCTTTCAGAAGGTATTTTTCTCACCGGTCCCATCACCCTATAATCCACTCACATTGGGGAGCAGTCTCCCACATGTGAAACTTTGGTCACCACAGTGATGATGCCAACTTCTGTTTCTGCTTCACCTTCTCATTCTTCTTTTTGTTTTAAACATCTCATTGCTATATTTGCCAAACATTTCTCATTTTAAACATACAGAATTGGTTTAATGATCCATGACCATTTTATAATAATTAAAATCCTCACATCAATGTCTCCATGAACGTAAAATGCTTCAAAGCAATTGTGTGTGTGTGTGTGTGTGTGTGTGTGTGTGTGTGTGTGTGTGTGTTGGCCTTTCCTCATGCCAGGAGCCAAAGCTGACAAAATAAATTTGTAAACTCAACATGTTCTTTGGAGATGGTGACATAGTTGTAAGGGGAATGCAATGGAAGAATCAGAAAGCTACAATGAAATAGCATTAGATTGAGATTGCTTGGGTGTAAGGGCAGCTGCTCAAATAATGCTTCAAGGGGCCCATTCCTCAAGAGGGAGCCCATGCCTGCTACTGCTTGGATGGCCAGGAATCAGAGACTGGATAGCCCAGAGACCTAGGGTAGAACCAAACACAACTGGTCTAAAAAAATATTAAATGATTCCTAATGACATTCTGCAATACTCACAGGTTGGTGCCTTGTCCAGTCACCATCAGAGGGGCTTCTTCCAGCAGTAGATGGAAGCCAGTGCAGAGACTCATGGCCAGACATTATGCAGAGGGAGAGAGAGTCTAAATTGGAGGTCTCCATTGTGTCCCTCCTGTTTGAGGAATCTTCCAGAAGAGGGAGAGAAAAGACTGTAGGAGTCAGAAAGGATGGAGGACACCAGGAGAACACAGTGCACTAAATCAAATAAGCAGGGCTCATACTGGCTCAGAGAGACTGAAGCAGAGCACGGGCCTACCTGGGTCTGTATCAGGTCCTTGGTATATATGTTGTGGCTGTTAGCTTGGTGTTTTTTGAGGGATTCCTAACAGTGGGAGTGAATATGTCTCTGACTCTTTTGACTGCTCATGGGACTCTTTTCCTCCTATTAAGTCGCCTGGTCCAGCTTCAGTGTGAGGGCTTTTGCCCTGTCTGAACACATTTTGTTTTGCTGTGTTTGATTGTTGTCCCTTGGAGGCCTGCTCTTTTCTGATGGGAGATGGAGGAGGAGTGGATCTGGGGTAGAGGGGAGCTGGGGGTGGGGGATCTGGGAGAAGTAAAGGGAGGGGGAACTGTGGTGGAGATATATTACATGAGAGAAGAAATTTTAATAATAATATTTTAATAATAATAACAAATGTTTCAATGTATTGCTCTTTGGTAGATGGTATGGGCTTCTTTGACTTCAAAGGTTAAGAAAGTGTCTGAGTAAACATGTCTGTACAGGTATAATAGATTATGTGAGGCCAAAACCTCATGGGACTGGTCAGTTTGACTATAAAATGATACAAGCCCTGCCACTAGATTAGTCAGTGTGACCAGAAAGTAATATGAGAATGAATAGCAGGCCCTGGTACTTCAGAGGATTGTGATCTCTGGTGATTTGTTGCCTAGTGGCCACAGGTTCAAGGCTATTGTTATCTTTCAGATCACCACACAAGACTTCAGTGCACTTTGGAAGATCCAAAGGAAAGTGCTTAGAGAACAAAGAGCTGAAGAAAGTCCAAAGGAAGTTGAATAGGCTAAGACATGCTGAGCAACATTTGGCTTACAGCTACCTCTATACATAAGTATAGGTTTCCTTATCCATAGGAAGTTGTAACCTGATCTGACGTAAATATATTGTGAATTACTCTTGTAACAAGCAGCTGAGTCTCAGCCAACCACACATGTGTGACTCCTGCTCAGCCTCCTGACCTTGATTTTCTCTTCCTTCCTTCCTTTCCTCTTCCTCCTCCTCCTTCTTCTTCTGTGCTAGGGATCCCATTCAGTGACTCAAGCATATTGGGCAAACACGACCACTGAGCCACATCCCAGCCTTTTGGTTCCGTTGTTAATATCTCTGTCATCGTTGCTTTAATAAAACATTTCCTTTTAATTTAATACTGTCCTCTGTGCTCTACCCTGAGAGCCACACCTGGTTCTAAAGTCAAGAAAGAAGACAAGGCGTGTTCTTTGTCCAGGGTACTGTGTGGGTGCCGAGACCCAGGTAAATCTGGAGGGACCTTAGGGAAGATCACCATAAGCCATCTCAGAGGTCTAATGAAAATAAGAATTTTACTTTGCTTTCACAAAATATAATTTATGATAGCTAGCTTTACTTTTCATAAGCAATTAAAAATAATTGCTAAAATTAAGCAAAATAATTAAATGTAAATAGATAGGCAACAATAATGAAAACTTCAAAGTTTATAAAACCTTTTTGATAACTTAGAACCTTAAAGAAAAGTTAAGAAATTAGTTAAAAGTACTAAAACATTAATCATTAATTGTAAGTTTTACCTACTTCAGCATCTCAATATGATATCGAGAAGCTAAATGCATTTAGGTCTGCTAGTTAAGTGTGAAAAGTTTCAGATGTTAAAAACTTTGTGTAGAAATGTTGTCCACACAATGGTAGGGCACAATTGCTTAGGGTTAAAATTGCGATTAATACATATTAATTAAATGAGAAACAAAGGAAATGCCATATAAGGAAAGCAAAGCATGTTTTATGGAAGTTTATGAATATCAGGATAGATATTTTTGGTTGTGGGAAAAAGAAAGGGGTTTTGCTCTAAAGTAGACTGAATCACAGGTTCCCATGTGGCTGAGAAGGAAATCACATGAATGGTGACTGAAGGCTATGAAGCATTGTGAGTAATTTGTAGAGAATGATTCTTATAAATTATTTATGTTGTGACTGGCTTGGCTATTATTAGAAGGAAATAAGTGGATCTTTTTCTTTTTTTTCCAGTAAAAATTGAGTCTTGACATTGAAAGTCAAACGATACATAGAGTTTTATACTGTGTTGAAACGATGCTAACATTTTCCTGGAAAATCATTGATTTGGTCTTAATAGAATATTTCTCAGTTCCTTTTATTAAAAAACATATTTCTGAGTAGTTGGTCTGTGCAGCTTCTTTCTGTGTTTACTAACACTTTCCCCCGTGTTTTATACTCTTATATTATGCTTTCTTACTTAAGAAAACTTACCTCTCTCATTAGAAGAGAGGATTTATTTTTCCATAACTATATGACTTCTCTGGGATTTTTCTCTTAAATATTGTGTTTTATTTCATAGTAGTCTGTGGTTTTATTTGGATAGGTTTGACAAGCCTTCCAAAACAGAATTCTAAATTGAAATCCTTCTGAACTTTAATTAAGTTTAGGACTTCAGAGACTCCTACATAGAAAAGATTACCAAAAGACATTATATTGAAATTTCGTCTTTAATTATGTTTGTATAGATATATCATTAATGTAGGGACCAAAATTTTCATGAGATTCCTAGAAAATTGAAGTACCTTGGCATAATATTATTCATCATAATTCTAGTTGTTAAATTATAAGTGCCATAGAAATAAAAAAGCTCATTGATCTTTAACTATGGCTGTGTTACGTGTTCTCCACAGTTAAATGCCTTTATTTTAATGCCTTTCTGGAAGTTTCTGGAAACATTATTATCACAAACTATGATGTCTTAAAGGAGGTTTATGGAAAAGATGAAAGGACCCTAACAGGTGTAGGTTTCCGGTAACTGAGAATGGGTTAAGAATTTTTGCAGACTCTAACGAAGAGAAAGAATAAATGAATACTAGAAGAACTAACAAGGAAGAATTATGGGATGCTGTAGTTTGTTTGTGGTTGCTATTGCTTGCCTTTTTGTGTGCTCTGGCTCACACCCAGGTCTTTGTTTATGATTAGTGAATGTTCTACAATTGAGTTAAATCCCTAGCCCCTTTCACAAATTTTCTTTATGTGAAATCTTGCTAATTGTTTTAAGGCTTTCTAGATTTATGGTAAATATTTTTTTTTAAATTTAAGCTATCTATGGTTCATTAGTTTGTAGTTTTGATGAGTGTTTTTTAGTTTTATGACCCACCCACGCACTGAATGGGATTCTGAACTCTTCTGGCTCTCTCTAATTCATTCTTTTCATCTTTTACCTCTCCAAGTCTGAGTGAGGACTAATTGCACTATTTCTGAAACCATACAGGCCAAAGCTGGACAACTTCACATAAATTTCAAGGGATAAATCTCAAGGTAGGTGCATAGGCTCCACGGGTTCAATAAAATGGCCAATTCACTAAACAATGCAAAGGTTGTTTGCATTGAAATATGAAAATGAAGCGACTTTTGTCAACCATAGCAAAGGAATATAAAAGCTGCCAGGTTATGAAGGAAGGGCTTACAAAAGACTATTCTAGAATCACATCCTGCTACAAAGGCCAATGTAACCATAACAAATAATACTTACACAAGGACATCTGCCCAAATACTGTCTGTTTACCTTCAGACTGGTGCCACCTTTGCCAAAGATCTTTTTGAAACAGCTAGTGTGATCCTATCCATTTTTGCCTTTAATATCTCCATATCTCAATACCTCCAGAAATATTTATTTACCAAGAAATGGACATTCTCATTTTAATTGTATTCTACATACAAATATATTTACTTTAAAATAAATCTCAGTTGTTATTTATGTTGACACCAAAGACATTCATTCTGTTAACTTGGGATGTGAAATTTCTGAGTTTGTGGTATGAGCAGCTTTTCACTTGCTCACTTCGCTTTGCTGATGCTTTGCTCTTCTGCTTGGCAGTCGTCGCTTCAGTTATAGAGTTTCACAATCAGTCGCATCTGCAGGCAATGAGCCAACCGTCACTCCCTGCTTTACTTCAAGCTTTTCAATTGTGGATCATGACCCATCTGGGGCTACCTAACTGCATGGGGGTGGGGCACAAAATGGAAACACTGAAAGATTTCTGAAACGTGCCACAGCCAAAATAAATTCAAACTCACACATGAAATGAATCCAAGTTATTTCTGGTAATGCTTTCCCATGTTGTATCACACAACATCTCTGCGGCCTTTGTTCTGGACACAAACATACACTTGGCACTGTTACATCATGTTACACAACATCAACAAATGCTACCTGAAGTGCCTTGACACACTGGAGATTTTGTGTGTTGTCAATAACAGTGTGTTTTTCTGGACGTGCAAGGTGGTTCTTGCACTTAGCTATGGAAAACAAAGGCTTTTAATGTTGTCCTGCCCTCGTTCCTTACCGTGTAATTAGTATATCTTAGGACTGTGATAGGTTAGAATGTTTGATTTTAAAAGTTGGTGTTTGAATTGCTGGTTTGAGTTTCATAAAACAAAAAAAGAGTCATCAAATTAATTTGGACTTGAGATTAGGATAGAATTTTCAAAAACTTCTGGGATGTCTACAAACATACTTCTGCATTTTGTTCTATGTATTTATGGATCCCAGTATTGGTGAGTATAAAATCAAAATATCAATCAGTTATGAAAAATTTGAAGATACTCTGTCTTGAAGTATCAAATATTCACCCAAGATTTAACTTTTTATATAAAAGTAAATGAGAATATTCTCATTAGTATAATTTCATCTTTAATAAATATATGCAAGCCAAAAATTATTTTCAAAAAATTTCCATATGATTCACTGTCACTAGATAACTGATTTATATACCTACTTTATATACTTGAATACCTGGGTCACAAAAGAATTTCTCAGGTGGAAAGAGATTGTGAAGTCCNGCTTTCGATAGCCCACACTCTGCCTGGACCAAAAAACATCTGAACAGTGGCTGCTGCCTCTTACTTTACAGGGATAAATATATTAGGTATTTATATTAGGGGCTCAGTTGCAAAATAATATACAGTATATTTAGTTAAATGAATGGGGAGGTTGTTTGGCCCATTCTTTGATGTATTCAAATTTAGTTCATTTGGGGACTATGGGTAAGGAGTATAGTCCAAACTCTCAGTATTAGATTTAATTATCTTTATAACAATGTTTCTCTCACTGTTTATAAGCTCAAAATCAGTGTTAAGTGTTTGCACGCAGCCCTATATTGAACATCAGGTGATCTCTCTGACTGTAAAGACAAAAACTCAAAGACAGAAACGGATGATTTTCTTTTTTTTTCTATTTTGGCTTTAACTTCTCAGCCTTCTGCACTGACTGATTTTGGATTGTTTACATAAAGTAAGCCATTGAATTTTTTTTTTCAAAAAGCTAACATCAAAACATGAATTACTGTGAGAAACTATAGATCTATGAGTGACATGTTAGACTGGAAACTCAAAATGAGAGGAACTGAAAGTAATGTTAAGTTTTAATCTTGGGTCATATTTTGTCCAGTTGACAACCTATCCAAAAGGGAAGGCCATGTTCAATAAATATGGGAGACCACACTTTATGTGTTTCTGCACTAGGCTGCAGCAGATCAGAATTAAAATAGAGTCACTCATGTTTAGTAGCACATAATCAAACTGAAAACTTTGGAAGCAAGTAGAGTCCCAAAAGAAAGTTCTCTCTGATTTAAACCATACTACTACTACTAGTACTACTAGTACTACTAGTACTACTACTACTACTACTACTACTCCTTCTCCTCCTCCTCCTCCTCTTAGTACTGCTAATATTCTGATCCACCTCATTGAAATCCTGGCCCTTGGTGCCGCCCTGTGTCCTGACGCAAAAGCTTCATTTTAAGGAAAAACTCTGCCCCTTCTTCTCTCTCTTCTGCTTTTCCTCCCATGAGGTGTGCACCTCTCTCTCCTCTCTCTCTCTCTCTCTCTCTCTCTCTCCCTGTCTCTCTCTCTCTCTGTGTGTGTCTCCATCTTTCTGTCTCTTCATCTCTATTATAATAAACCCTCCACACAGATGCAGAGTTTGGGTTGTGAATTACTGACCACTGCCTCCATGCCCGCATTGTGTACATCTGCCCAACCCCCACCGCATCTGCCCAGCAATTTTCCCTGCATGCATGAGATACCCTCGGGGATCTCCGCCCATAATAATTCATAATAAGTACTACCACCACCACCATCACCGATAAGAACCTGGAGAAACCTGGTGTCCAGCAGTGGCTTGAGTTGTTTCCACTATACCTTGTTTCTCTGGTGCAGTCTTAGAAAGCCCACTGTTAATCTATTGCTGCTCAATGCTGAGAGCAAGTAAGTTCCTGTTTAATGATGTGTGATGTGTTTAATCAGTGTCTCAAAGTGGAAAAAAAGCCTTAGAACACAAAGGCCCAAGGTGACCAAAAGATGCTGTTGCTGGAAAAAAGGCTGGTTGGGGTTAGTCAGGGTTGCTCTAAAGCTGTCTTTGAACATACTTTAAGTTTGGCCTGAAGGTGTACATGGTGAACTGTAACCTGCTTTTGTAACAAGTAGCCGGTTACACAATCACAAGTGGCCATTCATTCAAACCAGATGCAAATAGAAGAGACCCAAGCTGTAACCATCTTCTATGTCCCTGTAGCCCATTTCCATTTTCTGTATGTCACTTCCTTTTTTCCTGGCTATAAATATAACATGGCCATGTGGTGGGGCAGGATTCTATACCATTTTTGGTCTGGAAAGTTTCCAAATCTCAAATTGCTACAAAATCCAATTAAAGTCTACAGAAGTTAAGCTTGTTGGAAATTTGTTTTTAAACAATTCTGGCAAATGTAAAAAGATACTGAGTCAGTGGTGACTCTTCAGGTCCCTTCAAGGACAAAGAGGTGTCTTCTCAGCCTTTAACATTTGTGAGTCCCTCTGGAGCTACACTGAACTCTTTTTGCATCGAGACTACCAATGATTGGTTTTCTACTTTAAAATTTTTATTTATTTACTTAATTTTTGTATGTATGTGGGTTTATATATTCATGTGTTTAGGCATGAGTGTGTGTAGAGGCAGAGGCTGATATCAGGAGTCTCTCACAGTTGCTCTGATTTTATTTCTGGAGGCATGACCTCTTACTTGAATACACAGTTAACTAACTAAACCAGTCTAGCTACCCAGCCTGTTAATCCTCTGTCATTGTCAATTCCTGAGCTCTGGAATTGCAGGAGGATGACAATTCCTGTGTGTACTATGTAATATGGATTTGGGGGATCAGAAATTTGGTTCTCAATCTTAAGATGCCCGTGTTTTACCCACTGAACAATCTCCTCAGCCCATGTTATTGGTTTCCTAATTAGTTTGTGTTGGGTTGGAACAGCTGACTTGAGGCTGATGTGTTTGTTTAGGTTGTAAGAGGGTGTTACCGGCTGACAGTTTATTGACAAAACTGGAGTTTAAAGGGAAATACAGAGGAATTGCCAACAGAGGTTGTTATGGGTCATCAGGCCGCAGAGGCAAACCCCAGAGTTTTGAAGTCACAGGTATGTGTCTCTTTCCTGTTGTCACACCATCGAAGAAGGAAGGCCTCAAGTGTCTGTCTGAGTCACATAAAACCCAGCAGTAAATGGTGATGGAAAAAACATCAGCTGTGCTGCTCAAGAGGACTTCAGAGTCAAAGCCACAGCTTGAGGGCAGAGGACAACTTGAGGGAGCTGGTTGTCTCTTTCCCCAGATCCTCAGGAGTGGCAACAAGTGCCTTTCTCCATTGACCCATTTCACTGGCTTCTATACCTCCTTCTGATGGCTTACTTAATGCAGAATCACACCGATACATAGATTTCCTTACCTTTTTTGGTCTCACGCTTCCTCTTTGAGCTTTTTACGTCTTTCAATTGCCAGTATCAATTTCAGACCTTTTCTTCTGTCTTGGGAAGTTCTTGGAGCTCCCTTTACCCTCTAAGAGATGCTCTCTCAGCTGAAGTTATTTCTCAACTCTCACCATAGGTTTCTGTTAATTCAGAAAGCATCTTTTGGTCTTGTTTTTAAAGGTAGCAAAGTGCTCTGAGAGAAGTTCCTTAATCAATTTCTTCTTGAGTGCTATGCTATCCAGATTAGTAACTTTCTGTTAGCAAATCTATGTCTGTCAGTCCCTTGCCTTGAGTTGCTAGGGCCACTTTGCTCTCCCAGTTTATCCAGTATAAGTTTCAAGGGAAGCATACAATTCTGAACAATGCTTCTTTTCCTACGTCAGTAAAGGATTCCTGCTAACAGAAATTTATCAAAGACAAACCACACCATGCATTAAATGACACTACTTATTGAATATTTATTATATTTAAATATATTTAATATATTCATAATTATAACATTATAATTATATAAATTATATATTTATATGAATGTTTATATAATTAATATTATAATTAATATTTAATANTNATTTCAAAAGTCATTTTATCAACACCTTATAGTTAATAACCTAAATAAAGTTGTGAAGTCACTTCTAAGCAGACACCAAAACTCATTTGTGCTGCCATGCACTTCATAATCAAGCCACCCTGAATGAACTGTGGTTTATGGATTCAATGAAAAAAGGCATCAGCTCTGTTTCTTGTTCCTCTAAGGGCCAGTCATATACCAATTGGCCACCCCTCCCATATCATTTCCCTTAATTATCATGTGTATCATTTTAATCAACTCTTCATAGTCATTTCTAATATTTTCCCTACATGTTAACTTGTTTATTTAATCTTCTTTCCTTAAGGATTTCTTTACAACTTTGTAGATGACTACACAACTGTGAAGATGATTATGTAGTGTTCTATATATTTCTGCTGTGACTAAACAAATACCCGAGCTAATAATTGAGAAAAGGTTTGGTTGGGTTCATGGCTTCAAAGGTTTTGGCCTATAGTCAGTTGTTGGGTTTGTGGCAAGGTAGAACCTTATGGCCAGGGGAAATTTCCCTTTTGCCCTTTGAACATTCACTGGACTAAATGATCAAAGAGAGATTAAATANGAAAAGCCATGCAAATATATATGTGAAAGAAAAGAGTCAGAGAGTAGTCTAACCATTGTAATATCAATTCAAAAGCCTGCACACATATCTTTTGGTAGGAACAGGGGAGATTAGGGGATGTAGGAAGTTTTGAGTGGTTGCGGATAAAAAAAGTGTGTGTGTGGGGGGGTGAACACTTCTAGAGACTGAAAACAGCTTGTAAAAGCATTCTCCTTAGAATTTGAGCCCAAGAATCAGACATTATCTTGCAATGGAGTCCACCCAAATCTGGTAACATGCTTCATCCTTCCTTTCTGAAACAGATGATGATATTTCATGGTGAGGATGGAAGACACTTGTGCTGCCTCCTGCATTCTGGCCAGGATGTGAATAAAGGAAGTCTGGAGAGAGCCTCTCTCTGCACTGGGCTGGGTAGAAGCAATGTGTACTTCCAGGGACCCTAACTCTGTAGTTGCTTTTAAAATCATTTAATTTCCTTTAAAAAAAAATGGCCAGCATGCCTAAGACATGGCGTTTTTGTTGTCTTCTGTGTGTGAGTCCCACCATGGTTGTATTTCATACATTTGTTGTGCACNTACTGAATGCTACTGTTCTGCTGTGAGCTGAAGGTGAAGCTAAGTCCAGGGTGGAGATCTTTCTCACTAGGATTGTAGTTTAAGCTGAAGTGTTAATTTTTAATCATTGCAAACAAGATGATACATTTTGGCTGATGATATGTATAGCGCTGTAGGCGTGGGGAGCTGGAGAGATCTGATTTNATGCCAGCACATGAGGATTGCCAGGTCTTTTCCACATAAATAAGAACCCAACAGCCAACTTCTCTGATGTACACAGCAAGCCAGAATATGTGCTGGCTGATGTTCATCTTTATTTGGTCCCTTGTGTCTGTCTTGTCACTTCTGNTGCNGAGGTAGGGAGGGGGTCTGTAGGGATGAGTAGGATTTACTTGTTCCTTCGGAGGGAGCTGAACTAACAAACTGAACATCTGCTCTCTTGCACTGTGTCTAGTCTACTCTGGAGGTTGATTTTATGGTGAAACTTCCTTCCATTAGTCACTAGGAATAAAGTCAACACACTTCATATTTTAACACCCACTTATTGCACTTACTGTTTTTTCAATCCTCTCATTTGATCCTCTATCTTGATGACATTTTCTTTTTTGTTTCAGAGTTTGTAATTATCAAGTAAAACAAAAACTATGATTTGCTGAAATTCACAAACAATGTTAGTGATAGGGTTGTTTCTTAGGATCCAAAAGTAACTCCCTTCAGACCATACGTCATTCTTAAGTGAAAGGTGCTATATGCCCACCTTGGCTGTTTNCAACAAGCTGGTTGATAATTTGAACTATCTTGGCCTATTCAAGGCACTATAACAGAATACTATAAATTGAATGACCTACAAGTAATTAATGACCTATAGACATTTATGTTTTCATAGTTCTGANGGCCGGAAGGTTCACAACAGGATACTAGATTTGATGTCCTTTGAGGATCTGCTTCTGGTTCAGGAACCTTATGGCTTTGTTGTCCCTACTTGGTGTGTGGGTGTGTGTGTGTGTGTGTGTGTGTGTGTGTGTGTGTTTGTGTGTGTGTTGCAGAGATGAGAGGTCCGTAGGGGTCTCATTTGTAAAGTCACAAATCCTAATGATAAAACTCCACCCTATGAACTAATTGCCCCCCAACAGCCCCACCATTTAGTACCATCACCTTGGAGATTAGGATTTCAGTGTATGAGGTTTGCAGGGACAAAGACATTTAGCCTACACAGCAGGGACTCATAGGTGAGTTTTTGCTTTTCCCCGAAATTCCTGAAGGCAGATTAAGGAAGCTGAGTCAGTCTTGTTGGCCTCTGTCCTAGATATCTTAGACCCTTAGGTAAGGGTGAAGCTATTGAGACAGGATGTTGCCNATTTCCTTTCCTTGACTGAGCTCCTGGCTCTTCTTGGCTGNCTGGTGACAAGGTGGTTTTCTTTCTATGGCTGTAATGAGGTCTGACCTATGGAATCCTGTTTCTTCAGAGGCAGGCATGTTAGTGACATATCAATCATTCCTTCTGTGGTTATCACTACTGCAACTCTTGCTTTCGGTAATATGTTTTTATTATTATACAATATATGTGTATACCACAAATTCTATTTAATTTATAATAATAAANTGTGGATTTATAGTTAATATATATTTATTTATTAAATAACTATTGAACATTCTTATGTAAGATTGTATGTTACACCCTTGACATATGAAACTAAATATAATGAAGTTTGTATAATGTGAGAAATCCACAGAGTCTATTTAAATGAGCAAAGGAATTTATTTGGGGGTTAACTCACTACCATGGGAGATTTATCATAGGGTCTGGGAAAGCTAAGCTATATCACGCTGATTTGCCTGGTCCAAGATCTCAGCATTCAATACCACGAGGAGGTGAAGAGAGAGCATCCCAGGTCTTAAGGGGTCCCAAGTGGCCATGCCCCAGGGGCATATATTTTAAGGTCATAGGCAGATGTAACAGTTACCTGTTACCTCACTAAGGGTGGTGCTTCAAGGTCATAGCTAGAACAGCTACCCACTACATCTATATCCTCTTCAATTGAAAATATAGATATTACAAATGATATGGTTGTCTATTGAAGAACTCATAAATAAATAAAAGNGGAAAGTAAAGTAACTATTACCCATGACAACACAATTTAGAACAACTGTTAATATTTNCATATGATTTTTTACCATGTTATGGCATTAACAAAAGGAAGTCATGGCACACATCCTTGTATAATTTGTAATTGGCTCTTGTTACTTGTTTATGCTTTGGGAGCATCTTCTCATTTGGTAGTGACTAGCATCATTAGTAGTGACTGCATAGCATTCCTTTGCTCAGATAGTCTAGAATCTGTTCANCTGATCCCTAGAAGGCTTTGCTGTTGTGAATGTTGAAGGAGCAAGCAGTCCATTAATTGTCTTTCCACAGTNATGTTTATTCACCTAGAAATCATTCTTTAAAATTTCACTGAAAGATCAAAGTTACACCTTTTAAGCCTGNGTTTGTTGTTAATAGATAACCCTCCAAAACTCTTACTGGAAAAATTATTTTTATAGAATTAACATTTGNCTCTGCTGGGACCAGGGTGTCATGGGTAACAGATAATTTTTCAGTTGAGTCTTAGTGTTGAGAATGTATACATGGTGGGGGAGCATTGCCATGGGTTATACTGAGTCAATTGTAGTGCAAGTAATCTTAGAAAAAGTGATTCTGAATATATAAATATAAATCCATCATTTAAATCATAAGCTGTAACTTCCAATTGACCACGTATAAAATTCCCTACTTGCCTCAGATTCTAAAACAGATGCATCCATCCCTTCATTNTCTCCTTTGCCTTTCATTTTGCAGACATATAAACATTTTTGTGCCAGATATGCCACAAGCAAAGCACGATATTTCCTTTCAGCAGCTCCGTCTAGTAAGAGAGGTGTATGAGTGACTAGCAACCATGGAGCTACTGGCTAACACAGACTGAGACAGAAAGAAAGCACTGTGTGGATTTGCACACNCAGGAAGAGAGTGGGAGATGCTTCCAACACTCTTCCTGGTCCCTCAACCTTGACTCCTTAATGTCTCTCTAACATTCGGTGGTTNTTGTGCNCCTATTTTTATTGTTCAATATGGTTTTAAATATATTTTACAATGTATNCACTCTTCTCCATTTCCTTGCTATTGTCTTCATCTAAATCTCCANCACTCCAGGAAGGACTATCCCAATAACCAATGATTTAAATTATGTTCCCAGAGCTGACTTCTAGACTTCCCATCTNTCATAGACCATGTTATCANTGNAGCCTTCCTAAACATCTNCTTTCAAGATTTCATTACTGCAGTCAAAAAAGTCTCCTAAGGATTTTTATCACCTGTATAAGCAGAAAATGCAAGGGCCGAGGGAGCCTGGCTGGAACAAACATTCTCCTACAGGCTTTAGCTTGACAGTGGCATTCAGAAGATCACTCATTTTTCTATGTCCATTTCTTCTACTTCCAAAATCTTTTTTGCATTTCTCCTGCTTNGGAAACTCTTATCCATTTTTTACAACCTATTCACCTTGACCTGCCCTTTATGACTTGCTCCATTTGCCTAAAGTTTTGATGTGTCAGTTTTATGAGTTCCCCACTTGCTCCTTTTATTACTACTGTGGACTTTTCAAAATGTATCACATTCAGGAGAGCCATATTGGGAACTCATTTGAATCACAAATACAGACATAGGACATCATCTTTGGAACCTAGTATTAATTTAAATGAGCTGCTGATAAGCTAGTTCTTGAAATTCATTGGTATGTAAATGAAATCCAATAATATTGATGTGAAAAATGTCACATGTATTTTTCCTACCCCTCCACATTTTATTTTAATAACCAGTGCTGCAGATCAATTCTTCCATTTCTTCACCTTCTCCTCTTGCTGGGGAATTTTAGAGAAGGAAGTACCTCTTCAGCATACACCTCTCATATATAGTCCTCACTCCTACACTTAAGTTTGTAGAAGAAAACTTTAAGAGCCACAGAAAGGAAGGAGGGAAAGGAAACATCTGTAGAAAGAAATTGTGTATATGTATATAGTGCTCAGAAAAGCAGGCCTGGACACTGCCTCTCTCTTCTTGACCATGTTCGTGGCAAGCACAGTTGTGGAAGCCTTTCTCAGTAAGTCTAGACTTCATCACAGAATTCCATCTAGCAAAGTGATCCAGATACTATTNATCAGAATGAGTTGTCAAGATGAAGGAATCCTACTTAGCACCTTTATTTGANTATGTATAAGGAGGAGGTATTCATCTCTGTTTGCATGTAAAGCATGCAAATTTGCATATAAACATTTTCTTATGATTGGGATAAATGTCTAAGAAGTTCTCTTACTTGTGAAGAGATCTATACAGTAGAGTTCTCTGAGATCATGAGTCTGTTAATAAGTTAAAAGTATATTTTGAGTTACACACAGCTATCTTTGAAGATTATGTATGATGGTGTGGTAACTAATTTAATTAACCTTGTTGGATTAAGAAATACTTAGGAGATTAATGAGACACACCTTTGGGTGTGTCTGTGAAGTTGTTTCCAGAGAGGTTTCATAAAGAAAGAAGACACCCTGAATGTGAGTGGCTGCATCCCATGGGTTGTGGTTCAGGACATAATAAAAATAGAAGGCAGCAAAGAAGCACCAATATTTTCTTTCTGTACATACTGAACTACCCATGTGTGACAATGCCCCCCCCCACCTCAACCCCTTCCCTATGATGATGGACATCTTTCCTATGATTATGGCCTGTATCCCTTTAAACTGTGAACCAAAATAAATCTTACTTCCCTTAAGTTAATTTTTGTTATCATGGCACTCAGATAGTTGACTAATTCATTATGTGACACAAATTGGGTTCCTTTTTGTATTTATGATTAAACATTACAGAATCCAGGATAACTGGCAAATGAATAGGTTAGAATTTATGTGGCATTCTTAAGTTTTTGGACTTCAGTATTGAGTTTCAATAAAAGTGTCAATAAAAACATCAGTGTAAAAACCATGTGCTTCATGTCAAGGATCCAGGACTAGTCAATACTGCTATGTGCATCCAACTTATACATATATATATATATATATATATATTTGCATTTTCTATTACTTTATAGTTGAAAAAGTGTTTCCACGTTCATTTTGTCATTGGGTCCGAATCTTCCTCTAATATGTCTCTCATCTACTCCCTTTCCTTTCTGAAAATATTATATGTATAGCATTAGCATTATTATTCCAAGAGTTATTATCTCCAATTTAGTCTTATACAGAATCCCACCTCTATCAATCTCATGTACAAGTTTCTTTGTACCTTGTTTCATGTAATTTGTGTGGAAATCATTCCAGATATGAACATAAAGATCTCATCGTCATTAAAAAAATGGTATTGCACCATTTGTTTGAATTATTATTTATCCAGATAAGCTCCTACTAATGAAGACATACACAGCTTTGAATCTTTTGACATGGTAAAAAAATGTTGTAATTAAAAACACTTGAATTTAAATCATTCACCTGTGTGGAAATATATCTTCAGGGTAAACGTCAAGACAGTGTTAGATAAAAGGGTGTGCATACTTGAAAGTTGTCCTCATAGCATATTGCTTGTACCTACTCGAATTCTCACCAGCAGTTCTAAAGTGACTTGTTTCAGTACACATTTCCTGATGACACTTCCTTAGACTTTTTCATATTTATGAATATGATGCTATGAAACAATCTTTCATTGTAGTTTTAATCTCCAATTATTTTATTAGGAGAGAGGTGGTAGGATGCAGTGAGACATTGTGTATCTTACAGAGAGTTACTTCCTTTTCTTCTTTTGGGAAATATTTGTATCTATTCCTTTCCAATGGGCCAATAATCTTTTATAATACATTGGGAGCAGTTCTTATTTATTACAAAAAATTGTTCTTGGTGTGAGGCACAAGGATCTTTTGAGCCTAAATTTCATGNCCTTGCCACTCTACCAAACAAACAGAACATCNTTTCCAAATATAGTGCCTCAAGGGCTTCTGAATGATTTACATTATTTATTAGCATGCAATGATATTTCTTTCTGTTTCTTTCTTCCCTGTAATTAGTTTATAATATTGATGAACTCCAATTTCCCATTATTTTCCTTGTTTCTTAGAGCTGCAATATGTTCACCAAGAATAACCCAATCTCTCAGAGTGCCCTGCCTGTCAAAAGGCATTTCCTTTTCTTGGAACAAATGAACATTTCCTGGTACACCTTTATGATGTTCAGGGGCACGAATCTCTTAAATCTAAGCATTTTGGACCCAAGATTTTTTTTCTTTTTTTAAGTGTTTGTGACAGCCAGTTGCATTCCTTGAGTTTTTTCTCTTCAACTGTAACCCAAAGCAATTTCTCACTCTGAACTCATTTTCTGCGATGCTGTACCTATTCTCATTTGTTAATTTTCTGGGACTGCCCTTGTAAAAGCAATGAACAAGACCCACCCCCTTGCCCCATCTTTCCCATGCCCTCCTGTCCATAGATGAATTTTGGAGGATTATGTCAAACCAAACACAAATTCCCAAACCATAAAGGACAGATTGTAATTGAGAGACCCTTTGTTTTCATGTTGTTCATGTGGCTTTTGAGCAATAGCACAAAACTCTCTTTGTCTTTGGAAAACAGAAAGAACCTCTTAACTCACCAAGGATTTAAATCTGCTGAAATACAGTGGGTGGGCTAAAGCCTGAAGCCTGGCTTGGGACAAAGTGGTGCTGTGAGCAGCTCTTTCTCAAGCCATATACACTGCCACATTCGCAGCTATAATAGGACTTGGGTAAAAGTTTGAGAGGAAATTTTACATGTTCAAAGATTTAGAGTTGGAATAATAATTTAAGGAGTTGGGAAATTAACATTATATAAAAAAGGCTATAGACTTGGGGTTAGATTTAGTCTGCGAAAGAGAAATTGCCAGAGTAAATTTCAAGGTAACAAAATAAGTGTGAGGAAGATGATGCCTAAGTAGCCTTTTATTTTCTGAGGAATAGTGTTAAAGAAGCCTGTACACTATGAGGGAGAATTTAGGTTAGGAAGAAGAGGGCATTTTACTTGAATGTGCTCCCCATTNAAAAGTAGAACTGTAGAGTTTTTTCTTATTTTAATAATAAATTAGGAAAACACAGACTGCTGTTTCAAATGTGCAGGATTGCTTTAGGGCTAGCAGAGGGTTAGATGGTGTGGTGGTCTGAAAGAAAATGGCCCTCAAAGGGAACAGCACTATTAGGAAGTGTGGTCTTTTTGGAGGAAGTGTGACATTGTGAGGGTGAACTTTAAGTTCTTTTTTCTCAAGCTTCACTCAGTGTGACAGTCAATCGACTTCCTATTGCCTTTGAGTCAAGAGGTAGGACTCTCAACTCTAGCACATCTGCCTGCACACCACCATGCTCCCCATCCTAATGATAATGTACTGAACCTCTGAAACTGTAGGTGAGCCCTCTCAATTAAATGTTTCCTTTATAGAGTCGTCCTGCTCATAGTCATTTTCACAGCAATAAAATCCTAACTAAGACAGCTGGTTTCCTAGANTCTAGCCATTCTGAGGGTAGGTGCATCTGACCACATCCCAGCATCATTGTTTTCTGCTTGTATCACTCTGGATAGTCTAGCACAGGGTTAGATGGACGATTGTGGACAGTCTTTCCTCCTNGTTGCCGGACTCACATCTCCCTAAACCAGATACTGAGAGTAAGGCAGGATAGGAAAGCTGACAAAATTTTGGGGGCATGGCAGTAGAGAGAAAAGTAGCTCACCATAAGGCCCAGTTGAGGCTTCTGAGCAATACAGAATCAAGAACTCCAGCTTGAGAATGCCAGCATAGTTAACAACTGCCTCAGGCCTTTCTCCCTTAGGAGCTGCAAACCTGCAGTTTCCTAGAAATCTCAATAGAAATCTCATTTACTAGGCAAGGAAGTATGCTAAATCCACTGTGCAGCCATATTGGTTTTAGATTTTGCCTTGTTAGATTACATTTTATTTCAGGCATCTTTGGAGTTACTGTGTACATTTTTCTTAGAGAGAGAGATGGAGAGGGAGAGGGAGAGGGAGAGACGGACAGATGGACAGACACATAATAAGTAAATAAATGTCTTTTTCTTTACAAAAGCAATCATGAAAAAAATTGTTTTAGAAAACGTCTGGAGTGAAAAACAGCTCCT